>JAUTBT010031214.1:0-18839 GCA_032361225.1 Lepetodrilus schrolli | reverse complement strand
AAATTGACTGAGTGGAAAGAAAGTCACTGAAAGTTTCAAACATTTTACACATTGCCTGATTTTAGAGATTGACTGTACGTCATTAAAATATTCACAGAAGCCTTATGTGAACCCTAGAGTAAATAGCTAATTTCAGAATTCCTTACTAAATCCATTAATTCTCCATTTTTTTCAATGTCATTGATAATTTTTTACATGTAATATGTTTCCCACTGGTTCAAACATATTAGTATTAAAGTTCCAAATTTAATAAATATACAACAACATAGAAATAAGTGTTTCGATGCCGATCAGTTATTATATTATGTTCATATTGTACAAGTCTGCAATGCTGGCAAATATCTAGTAATTATGGCATATTATCCAAATTCACAGAAATTTCTGTGAAACAGCTGTACATTTTAATAATAAAGTAGAAGGAGATTAACATTATTACTTTAATATGATATATCATATGCATCTTTCAATTAATTATAGTCAAATTAAAGCCATGTAATTTGTGTGTCTTTGGTGCTAGCTATCTATATTCCACAATTTCTAATCATACGATATCGGGCTAGCTTAGCAGTTGATTAATCTAATTTAATTGAATAGTGCTTGAAACTGCTATTCATTGTAGAGTCTGCAACCCGAAAAAATGAAGTGGTGGGCCTTGCCATAGAAGATAGTAGAACTCTTTTTCAGGAAAGAGATAAGTCTATGAAATTTTTACTTATTTATCTTCAATATCTTAGCTTATAGAACAAATAACACAACCCATTATACGGTCATGTTTGGTCCCCTGTGAAAGCATTTTGTCTACCTGATTGTGTCTCGCAAGAATGTGATATTCAGAAAATGTGATTTGCAGTATAAATTCATGATGGTAGACTGTTGCTAAAAATAAATAATTAAAATTATTTGTGATGGTGGTGTTGGTGGTGGTGATGGTGATATTCTAAGACATTCTAGATAGATCTATTTAAATTTATTTCAATTTTCTTTTCTCTAATCATGCTAATTTAAAAAAATATTTTAATTAATGTAAAACAGGCTCTATTTGTTTAAAATTCACCATTTTTGACAATTTTCTGATATGTATCTAAGACCGCAAGATTTGCTAATCTAAACATGCTGACTATTCAAATCATATGCACTTGTATAGCATCAATAATTGTAAGTAATGGATCAGTCATTAAGTGATTAAATAATTAATTAATTTTATATTTAATTTGCATTAAGATTTTAGATGATAGATCAAAGCTTATTTGATCAAGTTCAAATGACTGATGTCCATTAGTCCATATATGGATATCACAAAGTATTAATTCATTATCGTACTTAATATTGTTAGTTAAAGGGATGCATGACAGCATCCATTAGGTGCCTTTAGTTAATCATGTTGATTGCATTCTGTATGAAATATGATAGAAAGTAAATTAAGCTCTTCCTTGTATCCTGTTGATTCCAGTCCACAAACATTGACACCCTTCCGTGTCCCGTGACAAGAGAAATACCTTCCGTGTCCCGTGACAAGATAAACAATGGACTACTGGTACTGACCGGAGAAGAGTAACGTTCTGTGTTATGCCTTATGGACACTAAGTACAGACTGAAGCAAAGTGCTTCATAATTTGCGGATACTTCAAGATAGGGCTGAATGTTTCCCCTTTTTTGGGACGGTGCTGGCTGTTGGTATTTGACTGTCCACTTTGCGTGACTGTACCGTCCGACTCCAGATTGACTATTATCTTAATGGATGTCCAACTCCATTGATTTCTCTCTCAACTGGAAGTGGTACTAGATTGATGATTGTGTACTTTAATTATTATTTTTGCAATGTTGTGTTTTCTGGACTGGGAAACAGTGATGGTGAACATTGTGAACATTGCAACAGATGGCGCCCGATTAATGGGAGCTGCATAATTCTCATGCAATGTTACCTAGGTTACCTTGAACCATGCCAGGTTGTTGAGTAAGTTTAGAATTGCCAGTGTCCACTAACAAGTCATTTCATTATACGAACACTCTTTTTCTATTGGAGAATTACCTGTGCAGGAAGCCGACCATGTACTGGTAAATGAACCTTGTTATGTCACATAACATCGCTGACTCAAGCGAACTCGTATAATTGATTGATTGTCACTCATGATATGTTTCTAATCAGTGTTATAAATAGATCATACGGATGATGATAATAACTCTCTGGATCAACAATTAAGCTCACATTAAGTACTAAATAAGTCAATATTTGTGTGAAATGATACCATAATATATTGGGCTTTTCAGTTTATACAAACAGTCGTAGTTTTCTTAAGCTTCTTGCATTGAGGAACATCATGAATAAAAATCAGGCTGCTTTTAACAGTGGCGGTTCCACCGGACCTGGGAACATAGTCATGGACTCTACAGGATCAGTGCCTTCGAGACAGCATTCTATTAGTTCCATGAGTCCAAACCAAGGCTCTGATAATTCCTTTGGATCATCTTGCACAAAACCATCTTTTACCTCGTCCAACTCATTCAATCTCAGCCAGCCACCAGGTGGTTCAAAAGGGCGATTGAGAGCTTCATCCATGCAGTCGTCAGGAAGTATTCAAGGCGACAATTTGCCTTCCAGAGACGCTGCAACTCACAGAGACATCCCTTCATTAAGTGACCTGATGGTGCATAGAGACTGTCAGAGACCTAGCGAGCACAGCGGATCCGGAGACTCACACACACAAAGAGATGCATCTTCTTCCCGAGAGTCTAGATCATCAGGAGTGCCTACACATAGAGATTCTTCTCATGCTTCTAGTGACTACAGGAACTCTTCCAGAGAGTCAAGGTCATCAAGGGACCCCATTCCTGGGGATTCCCATGCTACTAGTGAACATAGGGAATCAAGATTATCAAGGGAGGCAACTCTTAGAGATTCCTATGCCCCTAATGAATATAGGGACTCTTCCAGAGATTCTAGGTCATCAAGGGAGCCTATATATAGAGATTATCATGCTCCTAGTGAATACAGAGACTGTCTGCCACAAAGAGAAAAGTCTTCTAGCCAAGAGTCTAGATCGTCAAGGGAGCAAGGACACATAGATTCACATGCCAATAGTGGATACAGGGACTCCTCCAGAGAAACTAGGTCACCAAGGGAACCAATGTCTAGAGATTCGCATTCTGCCAGTGAATACAGAGAGCTTAGGTCTCTGACAAGTCCTAGTGAATACAGGGAGTCCAGGTCATCAAGAGAACCTACACATGGAGATTCCCATCCTCCAAGTGAGTACAGGGACACTTCAAGAAGGTTGAGATCATCACAGGAACCTAAACATGTTTCGGGTGAATACAGAGAGGCTAGACCATCAAGGGAGACTACACACCTAGATTCTCATAACCCTAGTGAATACAGAGACTGTTCCAGAGAGTCAAGGTCATCAAGGGAGCCTATTCCTAGAGATTCTCGTGCCTCTAGTGAATACAGAGACTCTTCCAGAGAATCAAGGTCATCACGGGAGCCTATTCCTAGAGATTATTATTTTCCTAATGAATACAGAGAGGCCAGGTCATTGAGAGAGCCTACACAATCATATGCTCCTAGTGAAAATAGAGAGTCTAGGTCTCATAAAAGTACTACTGAATCCAGAGAATCCAGAGATTCTCATGGTCCTCGTGAATACAGAGACTCGTCCAGATCATCCAGGGATCCTACAAACAAAGGGGATGCTGCCATAAGTATGATGAATGAGTACAACATGTCCAAGGAGCGTGGACTTCCTCTCAATCCCTCGCCAAGGGACTGCGGTACGTTGAGAATGTCCGGAAGTTCCGCGGGTTCCATGGACAGTAAGTCCAGGAGGAAGGTCTTCACGCAAGCCTTGGTGCATCACAACGCAGTTGCTGACTCCGACGACGAAATGTACAAGAACTGGAAAGGTGACTGCATGCTTCAATGTTTTAGTCATTCAGAACTCGTATTCTTAACAGCTTAGTTGGTTGTAGATACTCATGTTGTCTGATCATCAGCAATGACAAACTGAAATAATTTCTTGAGGTGTCAGTGCTATATGAGTAAGTTCTTTTTTTAGGATTTTACTGCATATTCTCTCTAAAACCATTAATACTATTTGTTCTTTAGTACCATAGTAAATCTGCGTATTCCATGCATATCTTTTTTCGTATCATTTATCATAGCTTTACTTTTGTGTAGTATTTGTATCATTTTGATACTCCTGAATATAAATTATATGAGAATATTGCATGTATCAGTAATGTATTGAGTATGTTGTTGCATGGAATTTAATGTTTGTTTGTGCATGTTTGTCACATGAACAGAAATTTCAGAATTGTATAATAATGACTATATGTATTTGTTAATGGTGAATAATGATAAGCATATGTTGCTTCTATCTATACTTTTCCACCAGTGGTCTGGTCATTACCTGTGTTGATGCATGTACTACCTTACTTGTCTGATCATCACAGACTGACAATACTTACACAAGGCTGATAACTTCTTCAATTGTTATTTCCCTCCTATTTATAAGTCAAAACTGAGCTTTCTTAGTGGGACTGGTTCCAAACACCAATAGAAGAGTTTGCTTCTTAAGTTTTGATGGTTATCATGGCAACAAATACGACGTACTCTTCTGCTGTGAGCCCTTGAGACTTAAGATTGTTCTAGCCAGCTCAAGTAATTTCTCTCTTTGTTCCCAGAATGCTGAACGTAATCAGCATCAGCGCATGCAGCGACACTGACTGTTTTCTCAAATGATCTCTCTGAGCATGCTGAGTAGATCACTTCATATGTTAATGGGGCCACTTTTTCCCCCGGATGATTTTTGTTAATGCTATTCGCCTGGGAACTGATAACTCTTTGGTGCGGTATCTTCATGTTACAATGCCATATATTAGACTTCTCTCTCAAGGATCAGTTGACGGTGGAAATTGTTTGATGAGTGTAAAGGAATGCGTGTGTCATGATACTGGGGCATTGCTGTTGAGGCATTGCAATTGAGGCATCATCGTTGTTCAGAGCCTGAGGAAATGAGTCCATCTATTTCTGATTTGATAGCATCATTCTTCCGTATTCTGGATGTCTTTCATGCATGTGGATATGCTAAAGATGAGTAATTATATCTACTTCATTCTCTTGATTATATATTTCAATTAAAATGCCAGTGCAGTGCTTTTGCAGTTCTAAAATGTATACATTGTGGCGTTAAATGATACACTTCATGCAGCGTATAAACGTTCTAACTTGCAATGCAATAGAAGATTTGCTTTTGAAGGACTTAGTGCAAAAGAACAATGACTTTGACTTATACAATACAAAAGAATAATATTCGTAATGGTTTCAATGCAGAAGAGCAATAATTTTGAAGGATACAATGAAAAGAAACAATACAAAGCATTCAATTCAAAATACCGTTATTTTTTATGTTGCTGAGTTATTACCATAATTAAGCTGCATGCACATCAGCGTTGCTATGCTTCGTTTATTCACTAGAATTGCCGGTGATCAGCCCGAGGGAAACATGTGCATGCACCAGTGTTACACGTATCTAGGATTTCTATGTCTCGCTGTCAGTCTCCCTCCAGGACCTTGTCCTGCTGTTTACTCTCCATAAACAAGGCAGTAAACTCTTGATTCCCGCTCCGGCATATAATTAACTGCAGTTACGTTTACTAGGAGTTTACAGTAATTTAGATAACAAGCACCGAGTCGGAATACGATCAGGGATGTGTACACATTGCCTCCGTACTCTTTTATTCCGCTAATCGGCTTTGGTGTTGTCCAAGGTATGAATGTTAGGGGATCGGATATGGTGCAGGTAGCTAGAGATTCACCTCTCAAGGCCGTTAAACTGGACCTTAATGATCGTCCCATGTAGACCTGATCTGTGGCATTGTTTTCCTGGCGCAATGACGATGGTGTGGGAGGCCAATGGAAGGAGTGACTTATGAGAGTTTACGGTACATAGACGAATCGTGGCTCGAATACATCCAAAGGAAGCGCGATGATGACCACAGTGAGTTTTACCGACATCTTGTTCCATTGAGCTGACCTGGTCATTATTCAGGTCATTTGATTGTTTACAGCCAGGCGACAGTTGCTCTTTGTGTGATCAAGCCCGTCCTCTGTTACCTTCCTGACATAATAGAAAGTTTAAGTTTATTGTTAGTTGGTTGTGTGTGTGTGCAGTGTAGAGAAGTAAGCACATGCTGGCTCCCAACTTCCAAGATCACATGATAACGTATTAAACAGACCATTTCATAGGAATTCTGTAAGTAAACAATGCTGAATGAAAGTAATTTAAATATTTATGTAGATTACATATTTCAGCTAATGTTACATAGACGAATATTTTATGTTATGAATATTTATGAGAAGACAAGTATTCGTCATCGCTTTTGCATGTCCATAGCTTTACTTGTTATTGGGACCTTTAGACATGTTGAAACATGGGAATTATAGAAAGGATTTTAAACATGGCAATGACTGGCTGTATTGTGTAATTCCGAGTGGATTTTCATTTTGCTTTTTCAATGATTGCTTCATACTAATTAGAATAATGTCAATGCAATTATGAGGAAGACCACATTGTATAAACTGTTAGTGTTGGGCACATAATTAACAGAAGATTGTTCTCCAGTTCATTACTAATCAATAGTTTTAGCTATAGATATTCCATATTTTCTGTAAGGTCAATAAATTTCATAAAAATAATCATTTCCAATGTGCGTATCAGTAACATGCACACACTATGACGTACATGTATTCCATCAAGCATTCTGAATAACAGTGCCATTGTTTTCTCATAAATATTCATAGCATAATTGGCAATTAAATGACATGCATTTGAATTAAGCAGCCCTATCGTCAAAGGAAGTGTTAAACTGGCCAGTTTAGGCATTCATTATATCAGACCGGTGTCACTGTGTGTAGTAATGTTATAGTATCACAGGCCGACGGGGGGTGCTCGACGTTGTCCAATCATTGCAACAGTGATAATTACACATTTATTAAAGAATCGTTGCAATCAAGTTTGGCATTTTATATTATATCAAGTCAGAGGTTGTGATTTTGTTAACAATGATACACTTAAAGGAATTATTTCCCTGTGTGTAATAATCTGAGATGTTCTAGTGGTGTTTTTTTGTTGTTGTTGTTGTAATTGGGGTTTAGAGACTGGTTGGTATTGACAGACCAAGGCTCATAAGATAGCATTGCCATAATACAGACAGCGCATCATATCATGATCGTGTCGGAAAGGTATCTTTTAAGAACATTGAGGCCAGGCTCCCGGGGATGGGATTTGAACCCAGGGCATTTGGCTCCGAAGTCAAACATTCTACCATTGTGCTATACCACCTGCCAGTAATGTTTTGTTCTTCTGGCAAGGAGGAAATCAGATTTTAGTCTTTAGTCATTTGTAATTCTTTCTTCCTCCTAAATTAGTCAAAAACAGTAGAAAGTAGGGCATCTCTAATTGCCTCCAGTTGAAAGACGGTCAACACAGTTCCGGTCTGTTATTCTCGACACCAACTGGTTCGGGTTCTGCTCTAGCAAAAATGTGTAGGGTTTTTTCAACAACACTGTTTGTTTGAGCTATGACACAGCTGTACTCAAGTGCTTTTCCAATTGGTTGGCTTCACTTTACAAGTAAAATACACACGATTGTGATGAGTGCCAGCAATCAAGCTGGTGAAGGCCCCGTCTAAACTTTCCCCTAATTGGAACACACTTTTCTTTTTTGGTCTGCCAAGGGAAGCAACTCTACTCCTGATGAATAGGCATTTCCTAAATGCCAGTATATTTCGCAGGAGTCATGTTTGATGTTTTACTACAGGTTTAATGCAGTGTGTCATTGCTATTGATTTGGATCACTCGATCATTAAGCTCACCTGAGTGATCATCAATTATCTGAAAACGTGGGAAATTGCACCGACAACATGGGGAAATGGAGATTTCTCGATGCATTGGGCAACCACAGGCTGTCAAAACAGATTCTGTGGCTGTGAAAGTGTGTGACTCTTGGAGTGACTTGGTAAGTCTTTGAACCTCTGGGTCTCTTAGGAATCCATGCACAGCTTATTGATATGCAGTATGTTACTTAAAGCAGTGGTTAATTGTCAGCCAATGGCTTTGAGATCGTGTATCCATTACTGCATTTAAACAGATTGATTGACAAGATTATTGCTTCATGTGTAACAGTTTACAAACACTTTAGTGTGCGTGTGTCAACTAGCACTTATTGATTGCAAATAAATGGCTGTAGACTCTATCTATTATGTTAGTCTAGTAGGGGATGAGTGTTGAAAACAAATTCCTAGTTAATGGAGTGCTCAGTTTTCCATAACACTTCACACATTAAAAAACATTTTAAACGTATTTTACTTTATAATTAGTTTCAAGTACAAGTATGTTTACTGATTCAATTTATTTCATAATGGATGATTTTTTTGTTATATGCCATTACTTTAGATGAACTGTTAATCGGTAGAGATTATTAGTTCTTAGCATATAGCATGTGTTATCCTTCTGTCAGTATGTCAATCCATTGCCATTAAAGTCATATTTTCCCTTCTTAATGTTTATTACTCACACCAAAAATAAATAATGTAACATACATGTTTACACTACCTATCAGAATTTCATGGTAAGTTTAGTCCATCCTTGTTGTACCTATTTTATATTTGTTCTGTTCAAAATACAAACAAAAGTAAGATAACATAAAAATAAAATAAATAAAAAATGTCAAATTGCCTATTCTCCCAAACACATTATATGTACATCCCACTTCCAATAAACATGAGTAAATGTGCTGTCACTAATCCTGCAAATACCAGTGTCAGCTGGAGGCATGCTTGGTATGCACAGGTATCCACTGGTATCCAGGCAGGTATCTGTAGAGCTGCCAGATAATGATCGTATAAGTAGCCGGCTAATCTCTTGTCATGTATGCTATGCTGTACCTTGCAGCAATTACCTGTGTTACTGCAACAGTGTATCAGGAACTGTTGCCTGCGATATCAGTGAAGGCAGCATTTCATCAATGTTTGAGTACTGGCAGTGTACTGACAACACTTCATTGAAGTGCTATACTAAGCTACATAAGTTGTTTTGTATCTATTCAGCTATTCTCAATACCCAGGATGCATGGAGTTTCTTTGAAGATGTAGTTCACCACTGAAACAGATGGCAGATGTGTTGAATGCCAGGGAATGTGTTGAATGATATCCAACAGGTGTTAGCTCACACATGACCTGATATAGCAAAGTGGAATATTTAACCATGTCATGTTTCATATTGAAGAAGTATACTAAAGAATTTTAATATGGATCTAGTATTCTAAAGGTATATTATTGTATATGGATGCATTACAGTTCATATTTATCATACAAAGTTGTATCATTAAGAATTTTTGTACTGGTGAATTGTGTTGGTGAATAAATCCAGCCCTTTCAATGGAGGGTAATTTCCCTTGTACTGTGGAAACATCATTAGCGTATATTCATAACTAGCCTGACTAGAGTCCAAATTATCAGAACATGGTTAGAAGTATTTTCACTTGAATAGCCTCCTGATGAAATGGAAGGCAAATATTATCTGACAGTTGTGTATGGCATGTCATGACATTGTAGGTTGAGAATCAGACATAAAGACAGTGTCTACAGTCGGCTCAGTACGTCATGACAAAGGGTGAGAATCAGACAGGAAGACATTGTCTACAGTCAGCTCTGTATGTCATGACAGAGGGTGAGAATCAGACAGGAAGACATTGTCTACTGTCAGCTCTGTATGTCATGACAGAGGATGAGAATCAGACATGAAGACAGTGTCTACAGTCGGCTCAGTATGTCATGACAGAAGGTGAAAATCAGAAAGGAAGACAGTGTCTACAGTCAGCTCTGTACATCATGACAGAGGGTGAGAATCAAATAGGAAGACATTGTCTACTGTCAGTGCTTATTTCATGATATTATTGATTGAGAATCAGACAGGAAGACATTGTCTACTGTCAGCTTTGTACATCATGACAGAGGGTGAGAATCAAATAAGAAGACATTGTCTACTGTCAGTGCTGTATTTCATGATATTATTGGTTGAGAATCAGACAGGAAGACAGTGTCTACAGTCAGCTCTGTATGTCATGACAGAGGATGAGAATCAGACATAGACAGTGTCTACAGTCGGCTCAGTATGTCATGACAGAGGGTGAGAATCAGACAGGAAGACATTGTCTACAGTCAGCTCTGTATGTCATGACAGAGGATGAGAATCAGACATGAAGACAGTGTCTACAGTCGGCTCAGTATGACATGTCAGAGGGTGAGAATCAGACAGGAAGACAGTGTCTACAGTCAGCTCTGTATTTCATGACAGATGGTGAGAATCAGACAGGAAGACAGTGTCTACAGTCGGCTCTGTACATCATGACAGAGGGTGAGAATCAGACAGGAAGACATTGTCTACTGTCAGCTCTGTATGTCATGTCAGAGGATCAGAATCAGACATGAAGACAGTGTCTACAGTTGGCTCAGTATGTCATGACAGAGGGTGAGAATCAGACAGGAAGACATTGTCTACTGTCAGCTCTGTATGTCATGACAGAGGATGAGAATCAGACATGAAGACAGTGTCTACAGTTGGCTCAGTATGTCATGACAGAGGGTGAGAATCAGACAGGAAGACAGTGTCTACAGTCGGCTCTGTACATCATGAGAATCAAATAGGAAGACAGTGTCTACTGTCAGTGCTGTATTTCATGATATTATTGGTTGAGAATCAGACAGGAAGACAGTGTCTCCAGTCGGCTCAGTATGTCATGACAGAGGGTGAGAATCAGACAGGAAGACAGTGTCTCTGTATGTCATAGAGATCGCTGTGGCCAGGAATGTAAAGAGGTCAAAAGTCTATGGGTCATTACTATTGTCGGTACACTAAGGAATCAGGATGGGATTTGTACTCTGAGGTTTATGCAAGGACCTAGTGCATTGTCCTGCAATGCCCTGGTTGTCCTAGTGGAGATCACACTGATCCTTGAGCTCAAGTTTACACTCAGATGAGCTTCCCAGCACAGCCAGTGACTGTGGGTCAGACACCAAACTAGTTCATTATGTGTTAGCAGTAGTAGGTCTAATTTATCTTGTACAAATAATAAACAAATCCTATCAATTCATTATCTAGTCTACTATAACATGTATAAAAGAACTCTATACTTATTATTAAATTATCTTGATCTATTTTCATTCATTATACATGTATTTATGGAAATCTCCCAAAATATATTTTGTAAGATATTGAATTCTTTTAAATTGTGTAGTTGTAATCTTTGTTGCAATACCTTTAATTCTATTAGCATGATGGTTTAATTAGTGCTATTATTTAGCATAAATGACTACCCTGTGCAACTATGCATAATATTGACTATATTTTAATATAATTTCAATTGCAAATACTTATGGAATTGAATGTCCTAGATGCAATTACACAGGATATGCAATAAAATTATGCAATTAAGTGGATTTGACTGTATATTATTTTCATCATCAGATATCAAATTGTGCGCATCAAGTTAATGAATAAAGATTAATTAAATGTATCATTTGACGGTGAATAATATGATGACAATGATAAAAAGTGTAAACAGACGTGTGCTAAGTTAGCAAAATTTTATTTTTTCTATCATGGACCCCAGGTCAAAGCAAATTTCCTATTTCCTCCAGATAGTAAGTCCACCCAGCTGTAAAATGGGTACCTGGTGAGAAAGATGAAATTGTCAATCCTAGCCTTCTAGTGACTGAAATGGCTGCCTGGGTTGTATACTTTCTGGGGAGCTGAGAATCTGAATTGAGTGCACATTGATCCATTCAATGGGGTAATAGTGATTTGAGCATGCATTAGTATGGAGTTTTGTGCTATATAAATGTACTATTTATTGTTTTATTTATTATTATCATTATTATTATTATTATTGTCATCGCCTATGGGTGAAATATTCCCGCTGCAACGTAAAACAATAATAATAATAATAATATTATTATTAGTAGTAGTAGTAGTATTTGTAGTGAAGATTAAACAATGTTATCCATTCCTGCAGTAGAGTACGGAAGTCACAATGTTCCAGTTGAATATAATTAATTATTGAAGCAATTCAAATGAACATACAGTAACTAAGTATTTTTTAAACTCATTTTGCATTTATTTTAAATCATTTTCCTTTTCCATGTTGTCGTGAAGTATTATGAGTTCATTTACACAGTAAAACATGGTTTAAGTGTTTTCAAGCCAGTTCCCATCAAAACATTCTCCATTCCTCACATTTCAGACATGAAAACTAACTATTTCACTTTATGACTACCTTGTGTACACTGGGATAGTAAAGTGGCACTGAGATATTATTCTGATATCTGAAAATATGATCATAAGGTAGTCCCGTATCTTAGCCGTATTTTGGCCGCGGTATCTTAGTTTATGCTCTGCAGACATCTAGCTTTAGGGGATGGATTTGGTGCACTATAAATAGCCATTATTATTATTATGATTATTATGATTATTATTATTATTATTATTATTATTACACCTTAGACAAAGCTAATTGTGACACTAGTTTTCCTATTTACTGTTTTTGTGTTTAGGGTTCTTGCCACTTTCAACTTTGAAGATTATTTCACTTGTATCATGACTTCTCAGTTTAGAGCAGAAAAAATAAAGTATTCCATGGACATTGGTGGCAAGCTGCCAGGGAAGGTTCAAACTCGGGACCTTTGGCTCATAAGACTGATGCTCTACTGGTGCTCTACCAACCTACCCCCAACATTTAATGTCTTTTCTATGGAATGGTGTGTAATTTATATGGACACTTGTACATCGTGTAAATCGTGCCATCGATTCTCAGAAGTTCAGGCCGATACTCATAAATTTGGGATATTGAGAAGTTAAAAGTACATGTGTTTATCCATGTGTGGATTGTCAGGAACAAGGGATTGTAATCCATCTAATGCTTGAATATTTCCAAATATCGGCATCCTGGGCCATTCAACACTGTACATTTTTAGAGGTAATCCTTGTCAAGATTCCGTGGAAGTAAATGGTATTGATCACGAGAAGCTGGCAATAAAATTCTCGTGTGTCTTATTCGACGTGCTGTGATTTGGTATGGATTGGTGGAGCTGCTGTACAGAACAAATGTTTGCCTTCCACTGGAAAATTTTAACAACAGAGGATGCATTTCTGAAAGTTAAGTTTTACATTTTAAACATATTGATTTGTACTGGCTATTTACATGTATCTCTTTAGTCCCAGTGTTCCTGTGTGGAGAATTATAGCTATTTTGATGTTTTCTTTGCATGAAATATAAACATGTCAGTTATGACAGTATTGAGGGATGAACATTTTCAGTTTTGAAATTTTTAAAAATATCATTACGTAATGGTGAAGTATTTCTGCTGTAATGTAAAGAACACATTCAATCAAAAAAGTGTTAATTGACAGATACGTTAGAATAATGAAGTTCACAAATATATCACATGAGTATATCCAAGGTTTGTTTGTGCTAGAAATGAGACCGGTTTAATTTTTTGGTGTTGTATATTTTACCTTTCATTATTCCAGTACGGTAAGTGATGCTATCAATTTCATCCTTGATTCATTTGAACATTTTAGTTCATGAATCATCTTTTACAACAAAAACAGGTCCTTTTGATTTGTGTTTGTGAATTAGCATAAGGGGTTTTGACAAAGTTCATTATTCATCTATAGTAAGTGTTAACTGTACTACTATGGAAGTAGTGCTCATCCCATTTTTCTGTCAGTAACTTCATAAGAGAGATTATTAACTTGCACTCATCAGCATCATGAAGGCTCTCGAGTCGGGTCATTATTTTCAGATTCCCCCGAGAGAATCAGCTTGTGTGTATGTTCATACTGACTACTGTTTACCAGTAGGTGATATAGCATCCATTAAGAGATGAAATTATTGCTTATTAGTAAATAAATTGGGTTAGGTCGTGATCTATTGTAAATGGTATTCATGTATTTCCGGTTAGATGATGAACAACACGTAAATGTACTGCACTGTGGTACATTATCCTCCGACACGATTATTTTCAGTTTTCATGATAGCTGCCGATTATGTTTGAACATAATGACGGTCTAGTGAAAATTCTACGTAGGCCGTAGCAAATGGAAAGAAATGAAAGAAAACTAATTATTGTATACTATTAATGTTTGGCATGGAGATATTATACAAGCTGAGATAATGGAACCCTGCATGCAGTAATCTATTCTGGGGTTTCTTTATAAAATATATGTATATTTCCATTTCTGTATTAAACTTTCTGTGACCAAACTACTTTATCAGCTGCAATTTAGCAGTTCAAATGTAATGAATCTTGGACTAGAGATCAAACCAAATGTCTTCTACTGACAGAATATGTTAATTAACTAAAACTGATTAATGTTTCTTGTTACTTATAAAAATGCACAAAGCGGAAATATGTCAAATACTCAAAAAGTCATTTCCAGAAAGCATTGCATTACTATACTATGGTGGCGGGTGGTAGCGCAGTGGTAGAACAGTTGGACTTAGGAGCCAAAGGTTCCAGGTTCAAATCCCGCCCCGGGGAGCAATGCAGTTATCATCCTTGGTCTTGTCAGTACCAGCCGATGCTAGCAGGTTTACTGCAACATTCAGCGCTACGGATGTTGCGGGTTTCCTCCTGCCCTAAACTGACAAGTCGTGATATAAGTGAAAGAATCTTGAAAGCGACTTAAAACCCCAATTAAAACAAATTAAAAAATACTATATTATGGATATAGCTACAGATTTCTAGATGTCAAAATGTGGGCTTATACTCACACAAGTTCAGATTCAAGTACAGATGCACTTTACCCTATAATTTGATTGATGCATGGATCTTATTTGAATTTTCTTTTGATGTATGTGACATATGCTCCCTTTGGATGAAAGTGACCTGTAGTCCTGGTGTCAGGATGTCATTGTCGACGTCTCATTTACTCGATGAGTTGAAGTAGCGAAAATAGTAAATGATAGTTCCCTTGATACAGCCGAGGAATCCCGAAAGACTGGGCAATGCATTACTTGGATTATTTTTCTGTCAACATATCCATTTCCAGTTGCCATCACTGTTGACAGAGTGGCAACATAGGTTCTGAATTGGCACCACTGTGGAATCATACATGCAAGATATGAAACTATCTCGAAAATGGAAATATTAATGATTCCTCGTGTTGATTGGCCAAAGCAATCACATATCCATATATATAATTATATACACGGCACACAAACCTTAATTGCAAGACCAGTTTTCTTTTTTACTTTCATCCTTTCCGACGCACTAGGATAGTGCATTAAAACCTCTAAAAGATCATGTTGTATTGCGGTCCTTGGATACTTTTCATCTGCAATGATCTGGATTAATGGACATACATTGAGGTGTGAAATGGAGTTTCTTTGACAGACAAAGCTCGTGAACATTCTGAAGACAACATCACTAGAGTTATTTCACCTTAATGACTATTGCCATAGATGTGATTCAGTCTGCAAGGTCTCCGGTCCACAATAATTCAGGATTAGAAGTATGGTTATTAATCTGGGACAGGCTCTGTCCTATCTCTACTGTTCTTTATAGACTCCAACCTACATTATCCGGATTCAGTTTACTTTGAAACTTTTTAACAAAGGGACATTTTCTGAGACAGCTGTGACAGCCTTCAATTGAGTTGAATCGTTATTGCTAACACGTTGCTGTCTACTACGGAGACTATTTCAGGCTTATGAATAGCTCATAATTATGATGACTGTTGTCTGTCTTAATGTTGCCTTGCGTGAAGAGATTTGTCTTAATGTTGCCTTCCGTGAAGAGATTTGTATTCGAAAGCCTTCAATAAAGATCACGTTTTCAAATATAATTGCCATTTTTCACATAATGGTCGGTATTTGACATGTATCGTCTAATTAAAGACGTGGTGATGTCACAACACTTTCATATACTAGTAATCTGGTAGGCCATTCTAAAATTCCACAGAAGTTAGAACGGACACTATTTGTATAATTATATAGGTATATGTACACTTCACAACACCATTGCCCAAGCTGTTGCTAAACACGCACAGACTAAATTGTTAATTGAGTTAAATATCTAGATAGAATTAATGTGGCAGGGTTTTCACTGTGGATACAGATGGGATGTATTGGCCACTGGTTGGCTTTCGTGTGGTTCTACGACAGAATACCATAAGTCATGGTACACATCTGCTGTATGGACACTATGAATAGGATCTATAGGCGGACCATAAAATGTACTCCGGACACCATCGTGACAATGGCAGCCAGGGTTGCCTTTCAGAAACAGTCAAGTGTGGGAAGATGTTTACTTCCTTTGGATTACCAGTGAGAATTTAAGTATAACAACTTGTATTGCCCCTATGTTCTGTGAAGACTTTAGCCTACCGAGAGGAGGTCAAATAGCTATTGTGAAATCGTGCTATATTAACAACCAGAATTTGAATATTCTGACCACCCTGTGTTACCCTTTTCTTCTCTGTTTCAAAGTGGAAATTGTGAAAACTGTTGCAAAGTTGAACATTATCTGATTTAGAAGAAACACGGAATATGTATTCAACTAGTATGTTTGAGTATTTGTTTTAGACAATTTATGGTTCAAAACTTGGGAGATCTGCATTTGATCAGCATTAAGTCAAGCTTCTACAGGAATGTCCAAATTGCCCTAGAAGCACAGCAAGATATACGATGACATTAATGACTGGAACTCTGATGCTTGTGCCATGAATGTGTTTGCATAAAAGCTTCCCTCTTCTGAGTCTACTTGAGGACTGATTGGATACTGAAACAAACTCTCTCATAACCTGCCATCATCTGAACATTCATAGTCCTCGGATATATACATTCAAAGTTTACAACCGTCCTGAATTATCTCCCTTCTGAAAATGTTGTACTAGGAGAATGATTTTTCATTGTGGTTTTCCTGGCTGTGCTGATTGTCGATTGTGATCTTGATAATAATTTTACTAAAAATTGTAAGGATTTCTGTGATGACTTACTGACACTACTGCTGAGTGGACCTGTGATTTCCATACTGCTTGGTCAGAGACTATCAAGCATACATTGCATACAGCCAAATCAGAAGGATGCATTCATGCTACTTTACCTACAAGTAAACTAAATCATGAAGCACAGTTGATGAACTTCTTATTCAAATTGGAATGCATGATATTTCGGTTGGACTGTTGAATCAATAAAATACCTTTGCTGTGAAATGTCTGTCTTAGGTTCATCTGCCCTTCAGCATTGTAGTAACTGTATCAAATTGGCCTATTGAAGATTTGACGTTTTTCTTTATTAACCTTCATCTTCATATCTCAGGGTTACAGAGGGAATTTTATACTGAAACATTTGGTACTTCATAGTGTAGTGTACCAAATGGACTGCCTCGTTACAGAAAGGATTGACATAACCATGATGCTGAATAGAAGCTGAATGAAGACCTGTTGCCTATAAACAGATCAAGAAACATTGTAAGAACACTTTTCTTTGGTCATCGTATTGTTCCAATAGCATTGGTCTGAATTCTATAGATGTTCCTACAAGTATGTGCAACTTATTCTGTGCCAGTCGATGCAATCCTGTTGTGAATTAATTGATTGGCACCAAGGACCATCTTACCAATCAGCACTGGACCTACACCCCCAGAATTACAACCCTTAGCTTCAGAACGGAAGGATGAGCACGGTTGTTAACCCAACTTTGGGGACCGAGATGGGTGCAATGCCGGTCCCTAAGGTCTCTCCACTCATCAGCAATCGTCCTAGAAGAATATCTCTGATCCTCTCTCACTGGAACTCCATAGACCAGACGTTCATTTCGGGTAGGTCTTTACGGGTTGATTCTCTGTATGTTGGTTCATGGTGAGAGGCATTGCCTGTATTTCATTGCAGAGGGAGAGGGAGAGGGGGAGGGGGAGGGAGAGGGAGGGATAGGAGAGGGTGGGGGGGGAGGGTGAGGGAGAGGGAGAGGAGAGGGTGAAGGAGAGGGTGAGGGAGAGGGAGGGTGAAGGAGAGGGAGGGAGGGAGAGGGGTCCAGGCCACTTAGCTCTGATTGTGGTTGATTGGCTCATAGCAATTACCTAGATTAACTCCGATTGGTATTATATTATATATCTATGTATTGATTCATTCATTCCAGCTATCTGCTGCATGATGTGATGATTGTGAAATTGATTTATCTTGTCCTTTGGAAACCTGTTCAGCTTCAAACTCATTAATCAATATATATTGTTGGTGAATACTAGTTGTTACTTGCAGTAAATATCTAGATATTTTCAGTTTCTGTTCACTTAATGAGCTTGATGGAATTGGTATTAGTAGAATGTGACATGGTATCATCCTGAATATTGGTATTGCATTGGATCTTTGATTGACATTAAACTGATAGTTACTAGTAGCTGTTGAATATCAAATGTATTGTTGTAATTAATTCATATTCTCTGCTCCAGTTTCAATGCACAATTGAAGACACATCTGTACTGAGACCTATATAGTTGCTTCTATCATATGTGCACACACATAACTCTAATGCTATGTTATTAATATAGTGGGGTTTTTTAAACCCTCAAATTCTTTATGCGCTTCCAGCATGCATCATGCATGTAGCTAATGCACTTTCAATATAAATGGACTATTATTATTATTATTATTATTATTATTATATGTACTGCTAAATTCTAGAATGCTGCTGGATGGTCCAAGCCATTTGCTGTAAAATAGAACAGAAAACATTAAGCTTTATAAAAAAAATATCATTTTCAGAAATGTATTACTTTTTTTT
>JAUTBT010031203.1:0-18840 GCA_032361225.1 Lepetodrilus schrolli | reverse complement strand
TATATATATATGCATGCATGTATGCTAGTGTATCTTCCTTTTATTCCAAGTGTGGTTAATTTAAAAATTCAATATCTATGAAAATATTAAGGTTCTCAAGTGGCGATTTAATTAATACTTAATATTTCACTCTGCACATCAGGGTTATCCCATGGGATTAACATCGATCAGTACAAGCCTGTAATCTGGGAAAATTAATATACATTCTAACCAAATCAACCTTTTACAAATATACAAGCACTTGAAAATAATATATTTAACACAGTCGTCTACTGTCAAATGAATATATTCTATAAAAACAACTGTAACACTCCTTCAAATAGTACAATAACAAAATAATAATGTTTGAAGCGGTATGTTACAGTACGCTGGAATATGGGAATTATTCATGCATTTTAGGGATGGTTGAGGATGAAATAAATAATTTCAGATGGTGAATAAATTCATGTCTCAGTTGAGATCACTTAGATCTCAATTACTGCTTCATTTTATTGCCGCTATGATCCTCTCCGGAGTCTCGCGAGTGATGAACGAAACTCATATTAACTTTATTGGTTACTTACAATCCTCTGCTAACCCGACAGTGAAATACATCGCATTTGAATATGAAAGTAAAGTACCCAGCTAACCCAACACTAAACCTCAGGTAGTAATAAAGATTAATAATACAACTCCTGCAATATACTCAAGATAACGCGAGCAATGACTGCATTTATATATTTAGAGATGGGGAATATCAGGCATAATATGACTATAAATTTAATTTACTTATGTTGATTTTTGACAATCAATAAGACCTCTCCAAATGCAGTTTAAACACAATATACATTTTATGTATGCATACATTGGTACTGAATAAATCAATTACGGTATGAACATATTTATTAAAACTTTAAAACAGTGTTTCAACACACAAAGATTATTTTTATAATTTAATTATATGCATGTATTATATGTGGTACCTGCAACGTAAAGCAATTTATATCAGTTATAAAAATCGATAGAAATCCCATCTAGTACAAAAAGAGCATGTACACACAAAACATGCAAGCCGTGGAATAATCTTGAAATCGGCCCTAAACCAAAATTCAATCAACCAACTCATATCAGTCATTTTACATATTGCATATTATGTTAAAAATATCATGTCTATCAAAGAATACGAATCACTAATAGTATGTTTCTTCTCTATACAGATTTCTCTTCAGTCATCCTTGCGATTTTCCTAAATAGAAAAATTCGCTGTAAATGTATTTACTATTTAACCAGCCATACGCTGATAAACGTAACGATTGCCACGGAATTCCCATAGCTGATTCAGTCCACGGATGTATACATTAATGATAACTGTGGGCTAATATGGAAACTGATGATCATTTCTCCTCGTTTTTTCCCCCGGTGGGACAAGAACAATATCTCAATACGCTGGGATGGACGAAAACTGTCAAAATATACAACTCTCGTGTCGTGGAGGGTAAATAATTAACACATGTCATTGGGAACCAATGTCAAGTTAGCCCATGGAGTATGTGCTGCTCTGGGAAAAGCTACGGTTGATATTTTTGTATCATTATTAATTACTGACGTTTGGCGTGGATCACTTTATACGAGCATCTCAGTACCTTTGGTCACGGAAGGGAAAACATCGAGGATGAATTTCCCACGGTAAATATTCCTTTACTGGTCTCGATGCGCATTGCCATACTTGTAGTAAACAGAACATTACGTTCAGATCAGTCTGTACTATACAGATCACTGAATTACGTTCACATCTTTCCATAGATTGTAATCATATTTCCATAGATTGTGATGTACGAAATAATGGAACGCACTGTGAGACAGGATAAACGTTCTAGCATGCAATTTCCAATGTTGTAAAACAATTTTGAAAGAAATTATTTAAAATTTTAATTGTTTATTTTAATAGTTTAAAACAATAAAACAATAAAAATATAAGTTTGAATAATAAGTCACACCTGTTACAATTGTTTATGTTTTCGATTAGTATGTTACTGTAAAAAATAGTTTGCAATAAATTACTATTAAACATTTATCCTTTAACACGCCATAACCAGTACAAACCAATTATCAATTATAATATGAAGAAACTACAACAATTTAAATTTTAACATGCGGTGAAAAGAAATGAATGAACACATGCCGTTAAGTCATATCGTCGTAATTATTGGTTTATGACATCTTAATTCGAAATAGATTACCCCTGTATATAATTATCAAATCAACAATCCTTTCTTTCTCTGTCAGTTTGTGCATGGCGTTTCCTTCAACACGTGTTTTGCGTATTGAAATTGTGATCAATGATGGAACGAACTAAGTTAACTGTCGTGAGTTTACTATTCCAACGCTATCTATATTATAATCTAACATGAATTACCCCGTTTTAGAGGAAACTAAAGAAATCTAATCTGGTCACCAATGAACTATTTGTTCGGAATGAAAAGAGTTTCATAGTGTGAGGCACGCGACCTGCCTTGCCGTGATAGAAAAGCACGAATACTTTTCAGCCCTTTCTGGTGTGTTTGTACAAAAACTGTCAAAATTAACACGTTACTTGGGCTCAATTGGCAAATTGAATTGACACTTGTATTAATTTAACAAAATACCAAACACCGCCATCTAAATTAGAATAGAACTAACATCATATGCATGAGAGGTTCGGGACTCTCGGACGGAGAGAAAAAAAGAGTCGTCAAGCATGGCCGAATCTTATTAATTCGATTTGGATTGGCTAATGGTCAGCCACGTGACTACATCGGTCCCCATGCGGCGTGTTGCGGTCAAAATGAAAGTTTGTTTAAAAGACATTTTCATTTGAATATCATTTATTATAATTTTTATTCGGGGAGAATTAATTAAAATCCGTGGAATAAAATGTAATATTTTGCGGTTGTAATTTAAAGGTAGTGAATAATTTAATTACATTCAAAACACGTGTATTTATCTACATGCATAGTGTAGGTTTGGCTTGAAACCTATAGGCCTAAAGATACCATTCTAGTTGTGATCTGCGAATGATTATATCTACTAAATCTATAAATATAATGAGGGAATCACGATTGTACATATTTTAATGGATATTTCATTGGTCGCTTTTGATGTGTAGTTTTATTGCCTCTTCATGTAAAACCATACATTACTGCACAAATATTTCCATTGTAAGAAACTAGTCCTCGTCAATTTGACGACATAGATACGAATTTGTTACAATTTATTGCATGAATGATAATTTCAAAGCGTGGATACTGGTTTTGTGTATGAAATAAAGCTTTTTAAATTTTATTCTTAAAGATTGACTCAAAATGTATTACTATTATTGCAAGTTAATTTAGGAGAAAAAGTGAATACAAATGTACATGCAGTTAAATTAAACCAGCTGCTGATTTACTACATAAACCAATTATCAAATAGCATATGCAATGTTAGAGGCAGGCAAACACATTTGCATTTGTAAAAAAAATCATGATTAATTACAAACAATTTATATTTAATATATAAAACTGCCTTGGATAATAATTTAAAAAAAAAATGATATAATGATGGATTTCAAGGGCACGATTACCGAACATAATTATTAGCTTAGTTATTTAATGAATATCACATTTGTAACACTACCTCGTTGTGATTGGGACTATACATCAATAATACACTACCACCGTAAATATTAGCTAATTTATTCATTGCTATTATATCCGGGAGATTTGCCATCCATTAACTATTTTTTAGCACACTACATTGCTAAAATGTTCTCTTAATTTTAATGGCATTTGAATCAGAACAATAATGAACATTGCGCTTATCTAAACATAAATACTTGACATAGATCACAAAAGAAAAGCGAAGAACATGTTTAGGAAGACTTAAAAGGGAAAGCTGGTATATGACTTTAAATCACGTGCATACGCACCCAGTGTGGCAGATCAGCGTGACGTCACCTCATTTCGTTCATTATCTCCCTGCTTGCACGGACAATTTGGCAACGTCACGTGATGTTATGGAAGCCTCTTCCTGCCATATACGTCCAGGTACAAGAAGCACATCACGGATGCTATTGATTAAACGCTATATCGAACTTTCTCGTCGTCACCTTCACTGATAAATAACGTCCGGGGAATATTTTGCTTCAATTATTTCTATTAAGGAAAAGATGATTATATTTAAGAAAAACGCACAGATTTTTGTATTTTTGTTTTGTTTTGCTATATATTGTCTTCGTTTTCACGTGTATATATATGGAAACTAAGTAATGAGCAAAGACGCGGTAGCGCAAAGCACGATAACGAAAACGATACTACTGCTACTACTACTACTACTACTACTACTACTACTACTACTACTACTAACAATAATAATAACAATAACGTGAAAAAGTTCTGAATATCGTTATGGTTATAGTTGCAGTTGCTTTTACGAAAAGATTTTAGTACGATTTTGAGGTGGTGTGGGGGGTGGTTGGGGAGATTAAGAGGGAGGAGGGAGGTAGAGATTGGAAATTAATGTAGTGGGCAGTTATAATACAATCGGTCAATCGCGCCGGCCAAACGCTCATTGTGTGGCAGGTTGTCTCTAACAAATCCTATAGCTTTTCTCGGTGTAAACGCTTCCACTTCCGTCAGCCATTACAGTCGTTATCGAGACAGCGGGGAGGGAGAAAGCTGATTTCCTGACGACAAAACAATTATCACTCACGATAAATTGGCTTAGAAATACGCTCGGAGTTGCTACTGTCATACCTGACTGGTAATTAATTTGGTAGAGACATAAGAAATACACAATAATGTGCTATACTTGTATTGATTGTATATGGACGTGTCTGTATGATATACATTTTGGATGTAAACTGGCAATAAAAGTATTCATGCTCCGTCAATGAAAATTGATTTATCTCAGCAGTAATGCATTATCGGATGATACTTTAAAAAATGGTATCTTTCTTTTTGTTAACGCACAGACACATTGTTATACGGAATGGCGTACTAGTAGTCATATATGCCCTGACTTGTTGTTAGGCGTGGTGACATATTAACTGCCAAACACATGGCTTGAGAACACATGTATTCCCGTCATCATATTGTATTATATTGTAGGTTCTCTATGTCACCATAGCGTGACATCTTTAGAATAAACTTATTTTTCTTCTTCTTCTTCTTTCTTCTTCTTCTTCTTCTTCTTCTTCTTCTTCTTCTTCTTCTTCTTCTTCTTCTTCTTCTTCTTCTTCTTCTTCTTCATTACAACATCAACATAATCAAGATAACAAAATTAATGAATACATAATTATGCATCATTTGTCGAGGAACGGTATACAAGCATGATCAAATAAGCTACTACATGTAACTTGAATACCAATCCTAATTCATCTTTTTAGAATAAATTATGTTTGTCAATAAAAACTCATTTTCTAATGCAATGTTCGCAGAAGCATGGCATCATATTGGTTGCGAGACGAATGGCCTTTATACGAGCTAGATACTCTGGATACTGTATGAGCGAGTTTACATATAATTATCTGTATTGAATTAGGACACCGTTGTCACTGTCTGTACCAAATTAAATATCCTAATTCATAAATATGACTTCTTTAATCCAAGATTCAGATAGGATATCCTTTCAAAAGCCGTACCTCATTTTATCAATGGAGAACAAGACAGGCTAAACATTTCTTTGAGAGGCATAACGTAACGTAGTTCATTGTGAAATATGGCCTTAACAAAACATATCGGTACCGAATTTCAGATTAAGTGATATAAAATATCCCTAGAATGTTGTCTGTATTATGAGAAGGTATACCTAATAATCCCCACGGTGGGAGTATACCCGGTCTGAGGTGGCCCAGAATGGTGGCGGATTAGGACGGGAGATATTGTCCCCGAAAAGCCGGGTGATTCTAAAAGATGGCTTGGCGGGAGGTGCGTGCAACGAAATCGCTCTTGTTGAAGTTTGTAAACTGATAGTGTTGGGCCCGAGCGACTAAATTGTGTCGTTTTTCTGCATTATCCGTAATTTTCACAGCAACAACAAGCCCTTGCTAATAGATTAATGGGATCTAAGGCTTTCCTCTTCCGCTACATTAACTTTGATTGGAAAGAAATATGCCACGGCTGAAGATTTAAGTCACTGTCTCGGTAGGAAATTGACCTTTTGCTCTTGCTATCATTGAAAGAAAGTTGTCGCCCTTTGTGGCTGTTCATTGCCACTTGATTATCTGCGCGGTGTGACATTACTCAGGTTAATCTCATCTCATTGCGAAAATCCACTCCATTATTCACAGTAAGATCACCCCTCTCGGTTTTTGTCTGCTTCAGTGCGTCTGGCCTGTTGGAACGTGGCTCGACTCGTCTGCCTGGCGAATTGGAACAGACCTTCCCCCAGTCAGCAATCCGAGCACCCCCGTCGACTTCCGGGGTCTCGGAACCTCGCCCGAACATCTCCAGCCATCCTCTCAACGTCGTGGGCAGTGGCGCCCTCCAGCCCTACCACGGCCTGCCCTTCTGCGGACCCAGCATGCCCAGCCCCCACGGGGCACTGGCGCTCCCCTCGCCCCTCCTGCACTACCCCTCACTGTACTCGGGCCAGGGCGGGGACCTCAAACATATCAGCCTCGCCCACTACCAAGCCGTCAACCAGGCAGCCTTCGCCTCCGAGATGTCCAAAATGAAGTCTCCGTTCATCAACAGAAACTATCTGGAGTTAGCCATGCTGGTTTGCAACACATTCCGAGGGAAGTTGTTCCCGTGTCCTCACTGTAGATACGTCACGGACAGACGTAACAACCTGAAGCGTCACATCTCCACGATGCACCAGGCGTGCGAAAAGGTCCTGGAATGCTGTGGAGTCCACTTCACCACCAAGGCGTCGCTCCGCGAGCACATCATGATCTTCCACCACAACGGCTACTCCTGTCCGTACTGCGGTAGGAGGTTCTGCAGAAAGGCTCTGCTGAAGCGCCACCTTTCGGTGCACAGCGGCCAGAAGGACTACACCTGTCCTCACTGCGACTACGCCACGAGTCACAAGAGCAACCTGGAGCGACACAAGAGGATCCACGATCGTCTCAGAATGGGGGAAGATGGGGAACCGGAGGAAATAATCGACCCCTGTTCCCCGTCATCGTACACCCCGGACACGACCATGACCCATTGCGGAGACAAAGACCTCAACGTCTGCGACATGCTCGACGACGTCAGCGATGACGATATGGACGACGACGAAGACGACGAGGACGTCGAAGTAATTCACAACTCTTGTGCGAGCAAATGTTCGCCTATGAACATTTATGGGAAGCCGATGGATCTGTCGGATGTTTCGAAAATTATTCCCAAACCAGAGCTGCACAGAGTCGTCTCCTCTACGCAATCAGAGGCCGCTGCTGAGGCTGTCAATTTGACCACGAAAGGAACAGAGCAGTGTAAAGTTATCTGAGCCTTCGAACAATGAATCTAGTCACTTTATTACTTCAGATTTAGTCAGTTACCATCATTAGAACAGAACGAGCATATTCATTTATTTCATAAAATAACTTATCAATCAGTTCAGGCAGAACACCCCCCCCCAAAAAAAAATAATTCAATTGAAATGTCAAGGAAGGTATCTAATAGTACTCTTGGTCCTGATCGCATCTCCTCCAAACCCCAGAGTATTTAATTTATCCAATACTATAGGATGTCAATAGTCCATGCGAACCTCCACAGCTTATCAGACATTGCATAGAAAACGGTATTTTAATGTGTGTAAAGACTATTGAACGTAAATATAGAAAACGGGTCCCATAATGTCATCATTGTAGTAACAGTTGAATTGAAAGGTATTTATACGATGCTAGTCTTGCTTTCGTGTTTCACTACAACATAATACAACATATAATGTCTTTTCATCTTCTGTGGGAACACACGATGTGAATGTTATTTAGACCCATTTTACAAGTAGTGAGAGCTTTGAATTCGGCGTTTACTACCATCTTGATTAACATAGTACCATATCCATATGTATAGTGTATGCTACGTGGCATATATTTGTTTTTACATGTAAATAGTTTCTATTTATAACAATGTCGAAATCCAATCATTTCTTGTTATCTGATGTATACATATTACATGTGTATATAAAATGCTTTGAAGGAGAAATAAAATATGAAAACCATTTCCTGCGTCTTCCGTTTCCAGTCCCTTATATGTGCATCAATTTTCCATACACATGAATAGATCGGGGAGTATGGAATGGAAATATACAATGGTTTGAACAAGACCAATAGCTTCACATATCCGTACCAGTAACCACGGTCTCTGCCCACACACACGGGTCAAGAATATATTGTGATATATTAATAATCGGTGCTTTAGGTTGTGTTAAAATAAATGGACTTCAATAGAGAGGCGACCACTGTCTAGGAAAGCTCACTATGGGATAATTCCAGCACTCGACCATTATAATATCTAGCAAATAAATTAATGTGAAAATAGAATGGAATGCTATCCCCACCTGAGTTGCGCGCATGGGGATTAAGTTATAAATGGGATATATCTGATTTCTTTCTGACAAAAATAACGCGGTCCTCCTACAGAAGTCACTCAACGTCTGATAAAGGCGACAACAGACATCTCTCTTCTCGCCGCCCAGTAAGAAGATCCCCCTCAATACCCTATTGGCGTTGCGCATCGATGGTCTTGCCCGCAGGGGGCGCTCGTTTCGAGATCTTACCAGTCTCAAGTGGTGATACCCCACTAATAAAACTGCAAGCTTGATGCGACACACGGCAGTTTAAATATTTCTACAGCTTGTGTTGACAGAACGGTGGAGTTTTACGACGGTGGCCGCGTCAGAGGGGCGATAAACGCCGACGAATGTGGATTACCTCCCCTGGATGTCCATGCTACTCGTTAGGGGGATCTGACCAGGCGGCTCATGTCAAGCCGTAAGACGGAAACCAGTTGTTCTGAAAACCTCTACGATCCTATATTATTTGATAAAGATAGATTGGTCTCAACATCAACAAATAGAAGACACATAAAGAGGGTTTCTATTTGATCCGTGTTTGTACTACGAGGACTACGTTAGTAATGCCCAGGATAACAGTAATCACCCGTATCTCAATACTGTACTTGACTCCTATAAACGTGTTACTGTACTTTACTCATAACTGTATACGACATAGAATGTGCTCTTTCTGCCTCGAACTTAACAAATGCCATTGGCCATTTCCGTTTCCTAAGAAATTTCTAAGCAACGTCAATAGCCTATTACTTTTTGGTGGGGTTGGGTTGGGGTTTAGAACTGCTTTCAAGATGATTTCCTTCATATTATGGTTTGTCAGTTAACAGTAGGAGGAAACCTGCAACACCCGTAGCGCTGACTGTTTCTGCATATGAATGTCAATATGCAGACGTCAAAGATTAGATAATTGTCATTTTAATACTATTATGTAGTGTTATACATACTTTGTATGTGTCAAGAACATTGATCTACGGGAATAAAACTTCTGTCTATCAGTCTGGTAGGCTATTCTATGAACATTTTGAAATACTCAATTGGCCACACGAACACCAAACACCAAACATCTGTATCTTACATGATATTTGGAATGCTCGTTGTGTTTGCAAGAGTTATGCATACTTGACACGGGCACAATCCAATTTGTGTAACAGCTTTTAATATGCCAATCACAATCACCTGTACTTGAGACCCTCTTGAGGTAATGCCCATGCTCATCGACCCCATGAGCTATAATACTTGTTAGAAGTGTATTTATCAGTTTGTAGTTCGCAGTAATATGTAATAAATTGTTCCCCCTTTATCTGCAGCCATTCGTTAATTACGAATGTGAGAATGGTACTTTATGTACTAATCAATGAACATACAATTTAATTCCGCGCAATATTCTGGTGTTGGCATCAAGTTGTCGGCAGTCACAGCGACGTGTTCACAGGACACCCCATGTCTGGTGTTAACTACTTGGGTATCATGTAATCATTCAAATCCGCGTAACGAACCTTGGTTCCACGAGTGCCAATCACTTAAACAAAAACATCTTTTAATTTATTCATGGTATTATATGTCAAACATGAACAATGATGTTTAACTACAATGCGAAAACCTTTGGGCTTTTCATCGGGAATCTATAGGATCAACCACACCGTTACATGAAACGGTTATAGAGGGTAATAGAGGCGAGATTTTTTGTTGTTGTCTTTTCATGTGGGTGGCAAGCCTTGCTGGGGACAATTTGGAAATTTGTACACAGCTCTTAAGTCTGTTTCAGCACATGCTGTTTGACCTACATCACCATACTTCGTCAGTATCATGTGCAGAGCTCCAAGGTAACATACTTAATTTATTTGGCAGTTGTCATATTGGCTTACCGGAGATTAATGAGGCCAAGTCTGGAGGGATGCTCTCGGAAATCAAAGGTACCTCGCCAGACCGGCAATGATTAGCTGCGCATAGTAAAAAGAGATTGTGACTTAATTCAGATTTATAAAGGTAAGAAGAAATATATAATATGTTGAATACATCATTTGTGATTCCTATGATATATTCATAACGCTTAAGGATTAGGTACTGCACATGCGAGAAATGAGAGGCTAAATCACATATGTTATAGTAATTTCATGGTTACATACAATATAAATTTTGGTAATAATCTAAGATTATAATTGGTACAAGCAGAGAAACAATTAGTTTCTTAAAGCATCATATTATACTAAAACATTATTATAATGTATAAACAAAATATTTAAATATCACACTTCAACAGCAGTATTGAAACTGAGCCATGTAACAATAAGTTATAAGATAAAACAAAATCTAATATATACATGAACATATACAGTTAAGAAAGTAACACACACACACACACACACACACATACACACATACACACATACACACACACATACACACACACACATACACACATACACACACGCACGCGCGCGCGCACACACAAACACATACACACACACACGCACACACACGCACACACACGCACACACACACAAACACACACACACAAACACACACACGCACGCACGCGCGCACACACACACACATACACACACACATACATTAAAAAAAAATATATATCTATTTATGAAAACTAGGTGCATGCTATTCAATGTAAATGGCGAACATAAGATAAACAACTAATTCATCAAAGTCCAAACAATTAGTATTTTCTCCCTTTACTGGTAAACATGCTTGTATCATGTACATTTACTGTTTCATCAATTATTATTGCAATATAAAAGTTACATAGTATTATCTAGATATTAATATTAATTATTAAATTAATTTTGCTTACAGAAATTCTGCAAGTTTATACTCAATTAATTTTCAAATAAAATCAATATCATCTCTACATGTTGAAGATAACATTAATTTCAAAATAGAATGTTAACAATAAAAATAATTCGGTACTATTTTCCACCCACTTAACAACTATCCCGCTTGTGATAGATTTATACAATACAGAACAATGACAGAAGAGAGAGAATATATATATATATATATATATATATAATATTTAATTATTTTGTAAAATATGTATTATATATACTCAACAAAATAAATTAAGGACAGTCAGATATTTTGTGGGGAAGTTTTCTACCGTGATTTGTTTAACATTGCTTGAGGAATCTGGTACCATTCTTCTTCCATTGTGTCTGCAAGTTCTTGAAGAGTACCTGGCCCCGAGATTACGAAACTTTTTGAGTACGATATCATGCTCAAGCTCAATTTTTATATGGAGATTTGTGAACATAATTTTGAGTTGCGCATAAAACCGTACTCAAGAATGTTTCGTAGAGTCTGTAAATATTTGAAATTCTTCATTGTAGAAATAAAAACGGCTACTGACCCTTAATTTATGTTGTTAAGTATATATTTGTATATAATGTTTTGTTAGATCCGCGATTTAATTTCATTCATGTTAAACGAGCGACATTGCCACTTTATGTACATATACCTGCCTATTGTGTACGTAATCCATTTATTTTTAACTATTTGTTTCTATTTTTCTAATTTTATATTATTTAAACATGGTTTATTTAAAATTAATCCTAATTGGTAAGACCAAAGCTTATTTGTATACCGCTCTTCTATATAATTTATTCCTATAAATTTAATGTAAATTTTTTTTTTTTAAAGATAATTATTGCTGATCAAATTCCATAACAAAATGACAAAATCGCAGCACAATTCGATTCTATTGTTTATTTAGGTTTACATACCTAAATACAGTTACTAATATTTAGGGTTACTGAGTATAGGACTTTCTTTCAATTTGATCTAGGGGTGTTTCTTGACATTTTTATGGTGGGATTATGTTTTATCGCGGAGGGAGAACGATTGATGCGCATGCTGAGTTGAACCCAAGCTTAAAAACATATACCACAGCACAGCTATCATTATGTGTCTCAGTCACAACTCAAGTATAATCTTGAGATCTTTACATGACTACATAGTTTATATACTATACATATTGTATGTTTATTATTTTTCAATATGCAAACTGTAGAATGAAATAAAACTATGCATTGGAAGAAGAGTTTTATTTTATATTTTATATTTACTCATTTGTAGATCTATTGATATTGAATACATATTATAAAAATAAAGACTGTTCATAACAAGTCGTTTAATGAAGAAAACTAATTGTTGGAGGAAGATCTTTAGTATAGTTTTCTATTTACGAATGTGTAGATATCGTAATTTACAAAAAAATAGTACATACTAGATATATTAAATTAAGCATTGTAGGAAGTGTGCACTATTATGTTCTATTAATGTGTAGATCTTGTTGCTTTTTGTTTTTAAATATAGATCTAAATCACTTTGATATTTAGGTTTACAACGACATTCTAATTCAATATACTTGTAAATTTATCAGATATTTAACTGATATTATTTTTCTTTAATGAGTGCTTTGTGGCGAGAAATATAGAAAGTCGTATGTATAATAAATTAATTTATTGTGCTCCACAATGTCACTTAGCATAATCTTATCATGCAGAAATGGTGTAATTTCTGCACCATAATAAAATATAATTCTCCTAATAGTAATAGTACCCATATATTTTCCGGAGTTTTAAAATGTCATCGCTATACTCATCACGACGGCACAAAACGCTTTTATTGGATTTAAAACATAAGCACTAGAAAGCTTTTAAAATAAAATATTTGAGTGATAAATAAAATCTTACCACTGTTTTGATATATTTGATATCCAAAGAAACTTTGTTGGATTTATTTTGGAAATATAGATTCTGAAGTCAGTCATGAGAAATATATTTCGAATTGTAATTTACATTTATTTGGACCTATTATGCATATTGCATACTACGGAAGTCTAATAGTAAGAGCGATCCGCTGAAAAAGGAAACATACAAACAATACTACCGTTCAATACTGCCGTAAAGAATGCATAATTATGATACCTTTTAACGTTCAAAGAGAGACAACTTATACATTTCATTACAATTATATAACTCAGTTTATGTATCCGCATTTCAAAGTAACATAAACATATCAATATTATCGTTTTGACGGTAGTATATTATAGAAGTCAAATTATATTCTACTAAATGTATCACAATTTCACGATTCGCATTTATTCTTAATACTCAGATATCCAGTGCGAAATATGGAGTTTGTCTGGCAATAACTGTTTAGGTGATTTAGTCTCACAATAGCGCGACACGTCTCGGAATGCCAGGAGGAGAGCTTGATATCAGAGACTGACGTGATTCCGGTAATCTGACGTGTCGCGGAGACTATAGCCACTGCTGTTATTGGATCACTGTGTCATAACTCAAGTGCCTGCACCACAAGGGTGCAAACCCATTATACCCTCCCCGTGCTGGGCCAATGTGGCCCCCAACTTGACAATCAACCATGGGAAATAAAGAATATTTGGTCATGGTGCCATTTCCGGTAGGGAATATCTTTCTTGTAGAATATTTCGCTTGACGGTATCTGTTGTAGCTGTATTCTCTTAAAACACAGTCTAGAAATATTAATTTAATGGATGCTGGCAATACAATAGAAATTTTCTTTCTTATAGGTACGGTGTATCGGTAAGTATATTTTGTATGTTCTTCAATAGTGTACACTGTCTTTAAAATAACCTTGTTGTCGGTTAACAATTGCCAAAAACATATTTGGATATTCAGTACTCCTTGATATTTTTCTGTATAACTTAATTTTCTTGATATTTTACATTAGCTCTTTTTGATATTCTGGTCATAAAACCAAACAAACACGAGTATATTTGATGTATATTCGAGAGACTACATTAAAATACCACACACTCATTAATACTTTCGTACTCGAAGAACCGCTAGCACATTGACTTTACACCCTTTTCTAATACATTCAATATTCCTCCTCCAATAGAAAGTGATACAATCGAGGTGGCGTATTTGTCAAACTTACGAGTTATTTATGCTTTTAATCCCCTTAATCAAGTTTATACGAACTTAACCATCCGCCCCTCCGTAAATGACCCAACTGTTGACAAGCACCCTCGTCAATGGCTGTAAAGCACCCCGAGATCGACTGAGGTGCGTCCGAGTTACTCTTATCGCAAAAACGCCCCTTTCCCATTTTCTCGGAGGGTAGGCTCGAAACTCGATCCTCCGACCCAGTGAGAGTTGTGCCATCTATGTTTATAGCCGCAATTATTTATCATTATTTTCTTATTGAAAACCAATCTGAATCTACAGTACCCTGTCAATTAGTATCGGATTGCGCTCGTAAATAGTTGCGCAAGAGCCTCCATCTTTTCTGCCACCCGAATGATGGCCTCCATGATGGACGTTTGCACCCGTAATGTACGGACTGACGCAGGGCAGTATGGTTTTATGGCCTAATTACATCCAGCCATCGCTGTGCTTTACGTACGTGGATAATTATTTTATTACAATCATTTACACAATTTGATGCACAATTGCGATATGGCTACTACTACTCTGGTAGCCTACTGCAAAGGAGTCTTCGGTGCAGATTGTGTTAAATTTTCAAAATTAATCCAGTACAGCTCAAATAATTTTGAAATAATACTAAATTGATGGATGAAAATAAATTACTTTAAAAAAAAGAAGAGTGCAGTGGAATGCATCTGGTAATTTGTTATAATTCAATATCATGATCATCATCACCACCACCACCACCGCCACCACCACCACCACCACCACCACAACAACAACAACAACAACAACAATAGGCCTAATAGTAATACTATTAGTAATAGGCATAATAATCATAATAATAATAACAACAACATGAATGAGATAAAACAGATGAAGAAAGGATGGCCGTTGAACTCCATACCAATGCCATGTTCAAAGTAAAGATATTTAATCAAATATGTTTTAAATGATGTTTAAACTGCGATGAGATTTAGCATTTATCAGTTCTATATGAAGAGAGCTGCATTCTGTCTTCTAATTTGAATTAAATTTACTTCTAATTTGTGTAATTGATACGTTTACATTGATACTACTAATATGGACTATACATGGTTTGCTGAAACATCCGGTAAAGGCTTATATTAACAATGTGTACTTGACGTGTATGTCCGTATATAAAGCCTTTGAATTTTGATTAACTGTTTGTTTTGAGAAGTACTCGTATCCCCGCTGAGAGCTATAATTACCAACACATATCCTGTATGTGTGTGTGTGTGTCTCTCTCTCTCTCTCTCTCTCTCTGTCTCTCTCTGTCTCTCTCTCTCTCTGTGTGTGTGTGTGTGTGTGTTTGTACCGAGTTGAGTTCAAGAAGGGATTCTTATCGCACAGACCTCCACACCTCGTTCGTCAAGGGTCGAACCCTCGGAGCCTACGGTACCATGTTTCACCATAAATCACCCCCCGAACACCACGTGACAACCATTGACTGAACGTAAGCTTTGTAAGGCCAACGTCAACAGCGCCGCGCTTAAATAGCCGCACGACGCAACCACGGCGCCTATAGGTAGAATCCAGCTCCATAAAATCTCTGCTTTACACTGCAATTGAAATTTTACTACTAAAGGCGGGGTGTAAAGCTAATTGTTGATATCTCGGGGCCGTCGCGGTCACATGGTTTTCTAAGGGTCTCGTAGACCCTGTATGTCATGGTTAGGAAAAGGGTCGCAATGAAACGACCAACGGATGCTTTTTCATACAAGAAAGGTGTGCAATGGCATACTCGTATATCCGATGTCGAACAACATTTCGATATGATTGTCACCTAATATGCACGGCTATACGGCTCATTATCTCACAGCCATGTGGATTGTGAATGCTGGATCTCTGAGATATACTACTATGAAAAAGAACAACAGAAGTATTAAACCAAACAACTCGTAGACAGCCAGATGGACCAATTATTACACCAAACAACCCGGTCCTGTTGGTAGTCAGATGAATCTAGTATTAAACCAGCAAACCAATAGATAGCCAGATAAACCAAGTATTAAACCAGCAAACCAATAAATAGCCAGATGAATCTAGTGTAATATGCACATCTTGTTTGACTGTGTGGATTTTGCAACTCAACGTACCGAGTTTTACTCCTCGCCAAACCTCAAACATCTTTTCACCCAGGTTCCTGGGCATCTCATCATATTGTTTTAAAAAGAAATTGGTCTGTATCATAAGTTTAATCTTTCACCATTGCACACTTAATTCTATTGTATTAATACTATTTCATAATTCCCTGTGTTCAATCATATACTTCACTTTTAATCAAACCGTTTGGGGCATGTTTTTCATGCTGCCTTTCATTTAAACCCATTCATATTGCATAATACATTAATTCATCGTCGTGCATTGGTGAAAGATTCCCGCTGTGACGTAAAACAATAATTCACTCACTTGGTTTATCTATCTGTCTATTGGATGTCTGTTGTAATACTTGGTTCATGTGGCAACCTGCTGTTGTAATTATTGTCTGGTGTAATACTTGGCTCATCTGGCTACTTACGGGTCTGGTTTAATACTTAGTTCATCTGGCTAATTCCTGGTTTTCTGGTGTTATATTTAGTTCATCTGGCTATCTACTAGTTTTCTGGTTTAATACTTAGTTCATCTGGATATCTAATGGTTTTCTGGTTTAATGTTTAGTTCATCTGGCTATCTACTGGTTTCCTAATGCGCACAATTCCATTCACTCAGTGATTGCTAATAGAATAGAAGATAGGTTTTGAGGCCTGATTTGGAAGCTTACATAATGATGAAGATAGTTTAAGCTGTAGAGGTAGCTGATTCCACAAAGAGGTAGCAGTGAATTTGAACGATCTTTGTCCAAAATACTTCAGCTTTGGTACAGAGAAAGCAAAGCTTGTCATTAGAACGTAAATTCCTGGCTGAAGAATACTTGTATGTCAGCTCTGACAAGTACCGTAGGCTAGAGCTGTTCCATTGTAATATAGTTAAGATTTTGAACTTCATGCGTCTGCATACAAGTACTACACAAGAACACCAATAAACAGCCGGATGAACCAAGCATTATATTAGACAATAATTACAAGTAGACGACAAGACGGAATGATGGTTGGACATGCTCTTCCAACAGAAATATAGCATGGCAGGTAATTTATACTCGGCGCAATATACAGTCATATTCTAGCGTACGTAGAAATCTTCGTGGGAAGCAGACACACAGATAACGCGATATCAGTTCTATCTAGTGCTGCTATTACAATATAATATTGGGTCAAAATAAAAATAAAAATAAATTTAAAAAAATACCTGTAAATGTAGCGGAAATTTTGAAATATGTATTTTATTTTATTTCATTTTATTGATAATTTATTAATAAATACAATTAGCTTATGATTCAATACTGACACTTTAACGAGTAGAATATTTTACAATTATGATATCACGTCGAGAATATGCATCAATGATATATTATTTATTACGATAAGATAGGTGTGCAGGAGACACACTACCATAGCCAGAACAGTGGTATTCCAATAAGGATCTGCATACAAGACGTCACAGCTGTTATACATTTCCGGTTGTTGCGCCCCGATCACGAGGAAGTAACGTGATAAGAAATATGTTATGTCCGCCAATGAAATTTACGTAATATATTTCAAAATAGATTTTAGAATAAATTTCGCCGACTGAAAACCAGGTTGGTTTATCTCCCACTATACACTGGGTTTGAGAAAATGGCTATTGAAGTTTTGAATAATCTTAATTAATATAATGTGGTGGTCTATAGCTGTGATATTTTACATAAATATTAGGACAAGTATTAGGACATAAACAACCTAGTAGGCTATTAAAACTTTTATTTAAATAGTTCGTTTTCGTGAATATGCACCTTTGCTTGGGTAAAACGTTTTTCTAAACCTGACGCACAAACATTTGGGTATCTTATGCCCATAACTCCAAATCATGTGTTCTAATTTAGAATTATTGTCAGTACCGAACTGTTCCATGTCCCTTTCCAAAGAAATGACCGTCATTTTATGGTTGTTCACTGAAGTATGAACGATTTGAAACTGCTGGTTAAACTCGTGTGAACGTCGGAGCTTGCGACTAATTTCTAATGGCAGTGATGCTTTCATAAACCGTGGCGCATTAATACAATCAAACGGACATTTTCAGTGGGCCTTCCGATTATCGACTCGTTTTTATGTAGAGCATTTTCTTGATAAATATGATCGGGAAGGAACGGTTATTAAAACACCATGAAGGTAGAAGTTCGTGAGAGGTACTAGCCATGTTCTGCATCTTAAAAGGCATATTATACTAGCTGGTTATCAATGGACAAACTTCTGCTACGATGACCCGATCTTTAAATCGTTAGACATGATATTATTGTTAGAATCTGATA
>JAUTBT010031192.1:0-18841 GCA_032361225.1 Lepetodrilus schrolli | reverse complement strand
TTACAAAGTCCGAATCCAGCAGATCTTGGACTAAACTCGAATGACAATGATGTGTCAGCACTCCAACCTCAAGACCAACTGTCCCGGTTTGTAGAGACATTATAGTAGTGGGCTTGATGGATGACCAGAAGTGATTGGTGTGTCCAAAGACGGAACAACTAACCCAAGCATAAACACATGCAACAGATAATTTATGTACCATGATTATATAGAGATTGATCGTCTGTGTATTTTGTCATGTTTTTCAGTTTTCCAGAACAAAATGTCATGTTTTCCTAAGAGTATGTGCTTTATTACATGGAAGAGAATTTATATCATCTGGATGTAGAACATTGTAGTTACATTCATTGGTTATCTCATTGAATTTTCATTACCTATTTGAGCATTGTTTCATGTATACCTACCAAAATAGGTATGACCATCATTTATAGAGTTAGCTTAGCACCAACTTTTGTCAGATGTCCTGGTCTGAGATGTGTGTTTTTAACTGGCTGGAAGAGAGAATGATGTGAAAGATGCTGTATTTAAGTGAAGTGATAACTGTTGTGTACTCTTCCAGTAGGCCCTTGTGGACGTTGTATATAGTTTCCAGCATGAAATGTCCACCACTACTTAACTTATCATTATATCCAGCGAGATGCATGCTCTCTTCCTGTCATTAGGAGAAGCGCATCTGACGTTTGTTTGTCCTGCTCTCTCCTTCTTTTCTCTCCTCTGCTGAAGGTAGCTGGCATAGAAGGGAAAGGAATGTGTTTTGGAGACGTAGAAAATCATGTTTGAGCAATTACATGGTATGTATATGTTCATGGAATACTTTAATGTAACCTGTCAGATCTTTCCTACAAGCTTTCCACTTTTCAGTCGAGATTCACGTGATATGTTGTATATAAATTAAAATATTCCCTACAAGGAAATTGAATGAAATGGTGTTTTCCCTTGTATTTTATGTCAAAACCAACCTCGCAGTCGTTTCATAAAATCGACATGAAGTGTCATTCTGAACTTGGAAGATGATGACAAATATCCAGTGTGCAACACAGTGTGACATGATTTTAACAAATTTATTATTGACATCCATGCAACAGAAATGAAATTTTACATTTTGACCAATTATTATTGAAAAATAAATGAATAAACAGAGGAGCTTATGATAGATAACTGGTGTTCCTAAACAAAAGATCACTTAAGACGGTGGTTAAGAATGTGCCTAAAGGAAGAAATTACTTTGTTGGCGATTTAAAGTTTGCCAAGATGAACTGACCTTGTTGAAGGTTATAAAAGTCATATTGCAAAGGATCACAGGATGTTAAATAGGCATCGGCCGTTTGTCATAGAGGATGGTTATATAGATTATAAAAAACCTATTCCAATCCTTTATCCTTGGTGTAAAAAAGACTCAATTCACAAATATACGATAAGAGGCCTTGGAATTTTGAATATGCATGTGCGTGTCGAAGGCAACATGTCTGAGGTGCTGTAATAAATGCATTGTATGTTTGTTACAACCACAGATTGGTTGTGATAAGCATTTCAACTCTTTCTATGCTCTAGGCAACCAGAGATGCCCTAAAGAGCAGTACTTGTGCCTCGTCCAGCAGCAACAAGGTTAATAGCATTGTAACATGATTTCACCTTTGACTTGCGTACACATTTGAAACTCTGAGCTGGCTTATCAGGTTATATGGCATGCCCATGCTCCAATAACTCTCGTAAGTTTCCATGCTCTGTTATGAGATCTGGCCCCAATTTCTTGAAACAAACTCTAGTTTGAGACAAAAATAATTTAGTAATCTCAGTGCCAGGTGCCAGATTATGAAACTTTTAAGAGTACAAACTCATGCTCATGGTTTTGTTCACAAATCCCCAAATATAATTCGAGCTTGAGCATGAAATCGTACTCTAAAAGTTTCGTAATCTTGTAGCCAGACCTTCGTACACTCCCGAGGCGATCCTCAATAAACAAGCATTCAAATGTCGGAAGAGGTTACATTTGATGAATGTGGTCCCAAAGAGTTTTTGCATCTGACAAGAAACAAAAGCTAAAAACACACAGACTTCAGATTCCTTTATTTCTGAATAAATAAAAAGTACTTTGGTAGCCAAGAGACAAAAACATCACCAGACATGTCTACAGTAATAAATACAGCTACAGGCATTTTATATAGACTTTGTCTATGGCATATGTGCAGACAACCAACAACATGAGAACTAACATGAAGTCTAAATGATGTTCAACTAGTCGTTGTTAAAGACGTAATTACATTTTTAAACATTTTGTTTAACGATTCAAAAATAAAAATATTTTTTAAGAAATGCCACTACAATTTCAAGTAACCACCAATTGGCAAAGATGTTTAAGCGGTAATTTTTCCAAAACATGTTGGCTTTTTTAATGAAAGAAAGATCCAACATCTTCGAAAGAAAAGAAAAAACCCACCTAGTAATCATTGAGTTACAAACTTCTACTTATTGAAAATATATTGTTTTCAGATCTACATATTTCAAATTAACCATAAACATGTGGAGAAGATTAAAACTTGGGTAAAAATAATTTAATTGTAAGCAATGACCTCCCAAAAGTTGCAATTCTTACACACAGTAGCATGTTTAACAAAGATTGTTTTATACATCCTCTAACATATATCAATATAAATTGGGCATCTGAAAAGTTAATTAATGGTATTGCTTACTTTATGGCCCCTTCATTCAGTTGAAAGAAATGTATAACATTGGAAACAAGACCTGTATCTGTGTATCTTTTCCTACACGAGTTTAGAATTGTATATAAAAAACAAACAAATATAACAATCTTTCTAGAGACTATTTAATATTTCATGGCATTATGTCCCTTTGAGCCTACTGTCCACACATGCATATTCTTAGCCTTAAACAAGTACAAGAGATGATTTGATTTAATCCTTAATAAGTGTGTCTAATGAATCAGTGTTTGACTTTTTTCAGAAAAGATATTGTCCCAAATGAAATTCACTGTTACAAACCAATCGTTAATCCACACTGTCTTTACTATAAATAATAGAGTGCCAAAAGTAGGTCAAATTCTATTTTTAGACATCCGGTTTAACGATTCTGGTGATAACCAACAGTGATATGTGTGGCTGTTGTTTTATTTTAGTACCTTACGTTGTATCGTGATCCATCGTGTGTGGACTGCTGAACAACATGATTCATCTCTGAATCGAACAGAAATTTAAGCACGATCCGTATAAACGGCGTATTAAGATTTTATCTGGAGTGTAGTCAACCCAAGGCCTAGTACTGTTTGGTTATCACCAGAAGTTGGGAAAATTGATGGAAATTCTAAAAATAGACCTGACCTACTTACAGGCCCAATAGAGATGCTTTCTAACAATATTTAATAAAATAAACTACATAAAAATCTATCTGGGATTAAAAATATGATATACAAAACAAGACTATCTAAAGATCTTTCCAAATCTATTGGCAGTATGTAGTAAAATACAAAGATTTTGTGGATGCACTTTATCGAAATACATGTAGCATAACATAACTGAAAAATGAATATTTCTATCCGGTTTCTCGCCATGCTGAAGGCAACCGGAGATGCCCTAAAGAGCTGTGCCTATGCCTATCGTCTATGAAAACACATAACAATCATTAAAAATCATTAGCTAAATCTTTAAATCTCTAAATAAGTATAAAAAAAATCATGGTATATATCATAATTATTGAAGTCACCTTTTGAATATAATATAATTTAATTATGACATCATCAGTGAAAATTACAACAAAATCAGCAAACACCAACAGCAGGGATATGGAGGAATGGTGATGTTAATTTAACACTTTCACCATGGGATGGGGTGGGGTGGGGTGGTGTGTGGGCGAGGGGGTTAGGTTTATCAGTACACCACAACCATTGGCTAAGGTTAACGCCAATATTGAAATTAACCCCCAAAGTCTCTAGACACCAACATCCTCTTGCTCATAATTATGGACTTTAATATGTAATAAAGTGCAACACTCTCAAGTTTGTATATTTCACAAAATCAATTTTAAAACATGTTGATACAGCAGAATGGTACGTAATGCATTAAAAGCATAATTGAATTAATTAATAAATAACAAACATTCAACATGTAAAAATGGTTATAGATGGAGAAATATGAAATACCAAACATACTTCAATGTTTATATGAGCAAATAATACAATTATTTACAAAAATGTAACAAACTCTCAAAACTTGAGACACAAACAAAATACATCTCATATAACATAAACGTATTTCATCTAATACATAAAATGATTTACAATTAGACTGGTGTATTCAAAATAGATGGGATATTAGTGACAGCATACAATGTTGAAACAGTTATTAACAATAATTGAAAACAATCAATGAAAAACAACTTTCAACAGTATGAAATAGGATGTTATGGAGATTTACGTTAGTAAAGCAAATATCTATATTTGTTATATTTCTACCCCACACTGAATAATGCCAGGATATTCAATTTTCAAATGTAAAGCTCACAGGAGAAATTAACAAAATTGCTTGCACTCTCTTTCACTCATATGAATTTCTCACACACAACATTGGAAGGAATTTACAGTAAAAATAGAACCAGAGTTGCCATGGTAACTAACAACACATTGGTTAAAGCAACCAATCAGCATTTGGAGAATACATAGTAATACTTTGGTGGTTTTTACTTACAAGATTGAAAATCAGTGTTAATCTGTGCTACGACAAAATGATAACACAAGAAAACAATCGCATATTGTTGTTTTAGACACATCTTATAGTTTGCCTAAACAAAGTATTATTATTAAATGTACATATATATGAAGATATATTTTAATATAAATATAAATTATTATTAAATAGACAAGATATGTATAAATTTTACTTTTTAATAGTTAGAATAGGCCAGGCTCTAAGGGTACAAAACCTTTTTGAGTACAATTTCGATTCCAGGAGCGGATACAAGAATTTGAAACAGTAAGGGGAGCGGATACAAGAATTTGAAACAGTAAGGGGAGCAGATATTTTCGTATAAAGTTATGAATTATTTATGCTATGTTTTATTGACAGACCATACTTTTAGTTGAAAAAATAATAAAATGTCGGTCAAAGGCGGTGCACACACCAACCAACTGCAACCCCGCCTTTTCTGTATCAGCCACTGGAAATTGAGTTGTCTCCCCTGTTTCTTCCCATTGTACATTCTCAGTAAACAATATTTCAAATGGATATAATTTTACTTAGTTCTCTCATAAAATACTTAAATGATTAAAGATGAAAATAAATAAATATATCACTTACAATTTAAAAACAATTTCATTGTCATGTGCATATGATTGTTATAAGATTAGCAAAAAGAATACAATGACCATGTGTAAATATTAACATTCACATCAATATTGGTTTTGTTTAAACATTAGTTAATTGTGTATAATTCATAACATGAAAGTATAACACATATATTAGCTTAATAGATAAATATAAAATGATTTCTTTTGTATGTTTTAGGGTTGTGAGATGCTTTAAAGATATTTCACTCATTTCATATCTTGCAAATTTACAGGCATTGGAACCTGCGACATCTTTAACACAAATAGTTTAAGTCTGTTCTAACAAGGCATCATTAAACCCTAACATAGCATTGTTAAACCCATATAATAAAACCCCAACATGGCATCACTAAACGAATATAATAAAACCCAAGGTTACATATAGAACGTTAAATACATTTGAAATGATGAAGTATTAACCTGAAGCAAACACCTGTTTCTTTTATTTAATTTTTTTAATATTTAAAAGTGATCCCATTTTCATGACTTTCAGGAACAATCTAAAATACAGAAAAATAATGTGTTATTTTTTTATACTGAAAGATACCTGGATGCTTAAAAGAAGCACATTATTTATTGGATTGGGTGATGGCTCTACTCCTATTTGCAGTATTTGCTGTACTTCCTGCAAAGAGTAAGACATGCTCCAATGCTTTACTATTAACCCTATCATTGTTAGCGGTAGCTGGATACGTCCTATAGAGCAGTCATTGATACCAGGTTAACAGAGACAGTTAAAAGCATTGATGCCGTATTTGGCTGACAGGGAAGTGCCACAGAACTTTCACAGAACTTAATAATAATAATAATAATGTGAACATTTATAATTAATAATAATAATAATAATGTGAACATTTATACTTAATAATAATAATAATGTGAGCATTTATAATTAATAATAATAATAATGTGAACATTTATAATTAATAATAATTAATAATTAATAATAATAATAATGTGAACATTTATAATTAATAATAATAATAATGTGAACATTTATACTGTGCCAAATCCATGCTCAAAAGCTTGCTCATAGTGCTACCTTATTACCCCGGTACAGAACTTTCACAGAACTTGTACAGAACTGATTGCGGAACTTCTCAACAGGCCCACACCATGGAGATGTGTATTAGCTATCTCCTGTAAGTTGAGCAAGTGGGAATATCTTGCGAGAATGTAACATTGTCATTTCTTTTATAGAGGATGCCAACTATTAGAAGGTTCAAATTATTTGGAGAATTATGGTAGATACACAATTTAAGAATTTATGATTTGGGGAATATAACAAAATTTGAAGTTTTGTATTCCTGAAGTTACATATTGAAGCATTTGTACTTTGCCTCTGTTGTCCACATAAGGGTTACCCTGACTGTCATTCATTTAACCCTATCCCTGCTGGAAGAAACCAGATATATTCAAAACTAAAATGCCTGATTAATTTTACAGGGAAAGGGTTAATAATGTGTCCCCTACTATGAAAAATATTTGGTCCTAATTGCAAATTATATTTACAAAATAAACGGAGATGATCCCTCTACTTCCTAGACTATGGAATCATGAACAACAATCTGTCCTACACAGAGGGTTAAAGTGTATGCACCGAGAAACTTCCACCAAGCACAGGAATCTTCAGTCATTGCCTTCGAAGTCTTAGTACTTCCGGGTCGCAGTCCGGTTAAAGGTCTACCGTTGATGATCATTCAGGACCAGACTGACTGATCTCATTAACCCCAGCTGTGCAAATACATCAGAATGCATTTTTTTAAAATTATTTCAAGGCCATTCAGAAATCTTTCAGTGGTATCCTTCTGGACCTTCTAGCCTCAAGACCTTGGACTGGAGTAGGCATCAGACACGTATAATCCTATCCAGCCCTTAGTCTTAGATCCACAGACAAGAACTGTTAACCCCCTCCCTGCTGAAGCTAGTCAAAGAACTGTTAAACCCCCTCCCTGCTGAAGATATTCAATGGAGTTGTGATTGTGTTAACCCAGTAGATGGAGGTTAAGGATCTTGTCTCATTAGACTGACGGAACTTGGCAGCATATTCCATGCAAGTCTACAGGGGATCACAAGAACTGAGATATATCCAGCAAATATTCCAGGTTTATAGGAACATAATTTGGGCTTCTAGATGATGCCATGACATTTATATGCATGCTTGCATTTGGAGAATTGTGGTTAACATAGGTGTAAGATTGTCCTGCTGAAAATTATGCATTGGTAAAATTGGTCTCGATCTGTGAAGGTTTTGTGTAGGTTTTTGCATACTTAAAAAGGAATCAAACTGATTCGTGTTAATCGGTCCCCTGAACTATGCAGAGAGAGACCGATCGCATGTCCTCCGAATACCAAATAATTCTGGTATGGAGGGTTGCCTACGGAGCAGAAAGGTTTTCACAACGGGTTGATTTCATGGTTTTAAACACAAGAGAACAGTACACAAGAATATCTCCACGAACATAAGGGTGTATGTCACAAAAGTCTTGTCGCATACTTTGAGCAGCAGAAGGTGCAAATGATCACATCAATATTCAGATTTGAGGAAGCAGGTTTTGTTAAGACGACACAGACATGCCTGTTATATGAGAGAGGTGCTGCATCCCCAGTAATCCCCAGTATTCCCCACATCCCCAGATTGAAGGCAGGAGAAGTATCGGACTTGTCCAGCACAGAGTACTCCATTTAATATCACTGTGTTCATATCTGATGCACTTTGACCAGTAACAGCACTAATGTCACAAACTCTTTGTTAAATCATTGATCGTGGGATGATCTGAGAATCCTCGACCTTGTTATGGTAGCACTGAGTCGATGTCTTGGACTTGTGCCCTTCACCTTGGCAACACTGAAACCTTGACTGTTATAACACAACTCTGGTCTTGACCACAACATAACCAGATGTTCATCATGGCAACATGACTTTCACCATGGCAACACCAGACTTTCACCATGGCAAAAGCACCTTCACCATGGCAACACTAAATCTTCACCATGGCAACACCAGACTTTGTCCATGGAAACACCAAATGTTCACCATGGCAACATTATATTTTCACCATGGCAACACCAGACTTTGTCCATGTAAATACCAGATTTTCACCATGGCAACAGCACTTTTACTATGGCAACACCAGACTTTCATCACGGCAACATCAGACTTTCACAATAGCAACACCAGACTTTAACCATGGCAACAGCAAATTTCCCCATGGTAACACAAGACTTTGTCCATGGTAACACCATGGCAACACTAGACTGGCCATAGCAACACTATGCCAGACCACTATGGCCATGGCCAAAACTGGTAAAAGCAGCGAGATCAATAAAATATCTGGCATTACAGTTTTATCTCCTTCCTATTAATCCCACGAACTTCCATCCTTTCGTTTCAAGACCAGATAAGTCTTCATCTGACCTTTCCCCTTGACCGTGATCTCGCCGCGGTACTCAAAATCGAACATGTCGCCGAGATACTTGGAGGTGGACTCCGGGACCTGAATGCGATTGGACACGCCAGTGGAGTACATCCTGCTGGCAATGTTGACGGTGTCGCCCCAGATGTCGTACAATAGCTTGGTCGTTCCTATCACGCCGGCCGTCACCTCGCCGTAGTTGTAGCCGATATTCAGGATGAACTCGAAGTTGAAGATGCTCTCGTTGAACCTGTCCACGACTGTCTGCAGCTCCATGGCGAAGCAGAGCAGAGCATAGAGGTGTGCCCGAGGGTTCTTGTTCATGCGGCGGCTCTGCTCGTTGAGACCGGACGCGGCCATGAAGGTGCTACTAATGGTCTTGATCTTCTCTACGTCCTTGTACTCGGGCCGGTCGTGGAGGACCTCGTAGTCACTGACAAGCTCGTTGAGGACCCGGAGGTACTCCCTGCCGCCCTCGTATGACTCGTCGTAGAACTCGTTGAAGTTGATGATGCTGGCAAAGATGACGCCGCAGTCCTTGTGGTTTTTGGAGTACTTGCCCGACTTCTTCACGATGTCCGAGATGTGCTGCGGGATGATGTTGTGCAGAAGCCAATCGGCTTGGTCCTTGTACTCCTGCATTTGCGTCTTGTCGCGCTCAGCCTGAGCGTTCCCATAGAAGCTGAGCCGGTAGCTGATCTCGAACTCGCGGTTCATGAAGAAGATGAGCAGCAGTAGGAGAACCATGTCTAGGATGATCTCATAGCGCATGTTGTTCTCGCCGCTGAAGAGTCGGTCGTCGTACGCCTGGGAAGGGGACGTGACCGGGACGTTGATGGTGGAGACGTTGCTGACGTTGTATCTGATGGCCCCACCGATGCTGCCCTGCAGCAGAGGACACAGCGGGACGTTGAGCAGGACCAGGAGGACCATCCCGATGAGGGTGGCGATGACGGACTTGAGCCAGGAGCTCAGCATGGTGAAGTTGCAGAAGTGGAGCAGCGACACCACGATACAAAAGCAGAGGAAGTAGTCGCGCTTCCCGGCGTCGTTGACCACGTTGCATGTCAGGTTGGAGTAGACAGCCATGGCGGGGATGCTGGCAATGACAGCCCCAAGGAAGTTCCGGAAGTACCAGCTGGACACGAACTGCATCAGTCGCTCGTGTTGCTGAGCCTTCTCCTGGCTGAGCAACACCTCCACCAGGATGAGGATCTCCACCACCAGCGCCACACAGAACACCACGATCCACGGCAGCTGGCGATAGAAGACCACGAAGCAGCAGATGGAGATGATGGTGAAGACGATGAGGGAGATGATGACCTCCAGCATGGCGTGGAAACGCGGCGACATCGTGGTCTCGCCGCGGAACATCTGGCTGTCAAGGTAGTGGTCGCGGTAATCCTCCTCCAGGTCGGTCTCGATGAAGCTCATCGTGCACTGGTTGATCGGAGGCCGGTAGAAGAACTCCTTGTTGGTGACGTCCTCCTGTAGACATTTGACGATCTTCTCGTCATATTCCTGCTGCCGTCGCGACTTCGTCAATTGCTCGGTGATCGGCATCACGCTAGAGTCGTCCACGTCTAAAAGAAATCGGAATTGAAATTAAAATTGATTTCCGTTAATTCATTCCATTCGGAGATTTTACTATGACAGTAATGTTATTTCTATGAAAGTATTAATTCCACAAAATAATTACACGAATGTTAATACAATAAAATAAAATAAAATAAAATGTTAACGGAATAAAATGAAAACTACTATAATAAATAAAGTATTAAAATAAATGTTACATTCAAACATTAAAGAGAATATGTCTGCTTTTTCTTGAGATTGAAGCGAGGAATTCAAATCTGTAAAAATTTCAAACATTCCACAATTGGTATTGCATCTTTAAAGCATTGCCAAAAATACATTTCATCTCAGTCATTGAAGACAATTGAGATTTTAGTTTTAAATTTCCAAGATACCACATCTCGATTAAAGCAGACATATTCGCTTGTGAAGCTGTCACCACTCCCTCACGCAAGATGTCGGAAGAAATAGCCACTGTGATGTCATGCACATCTGAAACAATACATGCCATGTGAACTCCACACACCGACTGTGCTCTACGACAGCTCATGCTATGATAATATTGACAGAACTACTGGTTGCATCTTGAGTAACGATAATACAACCAAACCGTAAAATCACCCTATTTATATATATATATATATAAGTGAACCCTCGATATACTGCTACTTTATGGGTCCACGAAGTACCACCAGCATTATTGCATATAGCGTTATATGGAGAGATCATGAAGCAGTATATATGTATGTAAATGTATATATATATATATATATATATATATATATATATATCCCACTGCAAACGAAGCAGTATCTTTGTGTATTGAGTATTCCAATAAAGATTTTAGATATTTCTGTTCTCAAACGAGTTAAAATATCTGAATCTTGATGATACATCTTCATCACGTAACAAAGCCACATTTTACCATGGCTCGATATTATTTTAACAGAAAGAGAAACTAGCGAAAAGACAAGCAATTGGGTGGAAAATAAAGTAAGAATTTTTTTGGTAATATCTGGAAAATGTTTTATTATCTTGCAAGCGGTATCCTTATATTTGGCAAGTTGTACTCTTATCTTGCAAGTGGAGATCTAGAGAGTTAATTTCCAAAGACATGCAACAGAAATAAAGCATTACCACAATGTGCACTAGCGACTACTCTACAAACACAACCAGGCCGTGCCACGTACAAGGTGAAGGACAGTAAGGGGAGATAATTCAAGACAGTGGCATTATACATGTATGTCTGGAGCCTAAACTGCTGCAACCTTTGCTTTGTCCAAGATTGTTTGGTTTGTTGCTGGCATTCTGAGTGGGTTTAACGCCGCTAGTATTGTTATTGATTAAGTTGGGTGGTGCTGATTGGCTCGGATTAGTCACATGAGTGAAGCTGGACTTTGGTGATTCTACACAGCAAAACAGACTGGGATGACCGGAAGGGTTAATATTTTTACCTGTGCAGAAAACAAAACCAAAAGAAGAAACATATTTTCAAATAAGAATAAAATGAAGATCAAAAAATGGAAATGAATAGTGTCACCAAAACTAATCAGTGCAATAAAAGCTATTCTAAAAAATAATCATGCAGATGGCAGAATGTAAAATCACATTTATAGATAGTTATGTCTAACTAAACATGCAATAGCTTCTAACTGGATCCATCAAGAAAAATTGTCTTGCATAAATTAAAATAATTTAAAATAAATTAAAATAAATTAAAATACATTACAATAAAGTTCTTCTCCGGAAATGTACAAGATTTATTTTTAAAAAACATAAATTTGTGTTTAGAGCTGCTTTCAAGATTCTTTCACTCATATCACAGCTTGTCAGTTTAGGGCAGGAGGAAACCTGCAATATCTGTAGCACTGTATGTTGCAGTTAACCTGCAAGCATCGGCTGATACTGACGAACAAAGGAAAATAGCTGCTGCACCACCTATCATGATTGCATTGGAAAGGCAACTTTCGCGAAATAATGATCATTCTGTTGGGCATGTCTTGTTGACTCCAGCAGGAACAAGGTTAAATGAGTGACAACATGGGCACTGCTATATGCAAATAATAAAATTGGTTACGACAAGAATTTGATTGTTAAGATATATAGTTAATTTTTCATGCCTGCTAATACATGTTAAAGATATGCATATATAATTATGTGTGATATTACATACATGGGTCATACATATTAGATATACAGCTATCTAACTTGTGCATATTGTTCAGACACACTGATAATCCATAGTTGTAGAATCAGTTTTCTCTCAAGCAGTATCTCTCCCATCAGTATCAGTCTACTACAAGGGGAGGTTACAGAAACAGTAGAGGTCTTGAACACCAAACATGTTATCGATCTACAAAAAGGAATGTAAACACTTCTAGCATCATATATTGAATTATTATACATAGAATAGACTATCTGAGTGAAATATGACCAGGCCCTGAGATTACGAAACATCTCTGAATAAAATTCCATGGTCAAGCTCAAAGATTTTATATGGGGAATTGTGAAAAACAAAAATAATAATTCTTTCTTTCTTTTTTTAAAATTGGGATTTAGAGCCTCTTTCAAGATTCTTTCACTTATATCATGGCTTGTCAGTTTAGGGCAGGAAGAAACCCGCAACATCTGTAGCACTGAATGTTGACAGACCAAGGATGATATATGCAGACAGCGCATCCTATCAATATCGCATCAGAAAGGTAACTTTCGCAAACAGTGATGCCAGGCTCCCGGGGACCGAAATGGAATAGAATTATATTTTGTAAATTAGCTGCAATTTGATTGTTAGGGGTCATATGGAAAACTTGCATCCAGGTCCATGTGTATATTTATATAAGTAAAGTAGAAATGTCGATACAGCACAGAGTACAAAGTTGTGTCACTGTAATTGGCGCATGTCCCCTGTCACTAGGAATTATGGGAGATACTATCAGTACTGCAACTGATTCTACTATTTCTGGAATGACAGTATCTGGAGAATATGAGCAACATATACTCAACAAAATTAATAAAGCACCAGTAGTATTTTCAGCCATATAAATTTAGCTATAAATTCTTTTACCAACGAAGAATTTCAAAATGTCTTGGCTTGCAAGAATTTTCTAATACAGCTACAATTTAAAAAGAAAATAGAACTTTTTTTCCACATGTATTGTTATCCCTCATTTGGAGGGATTCAGTAATTGAAATTATTATTGGAATTATGAACTGAAATTGTAACGACGCAAGAGAATTTCACAAACACTGAATGAACGATGAACCAACCTTCCTCTGGATTATCGTCGACACTGTGTCTTCGACCCAAGAGAGCTGTTGGTGTCACACCATTGGTTTCTGACATCTGCAACATACAGGCATTAAATATGATGCATTAATTAACAATAACTAGAGTTCAATTACAGGTATTCACGTTTCATGAATTTCGCAATCTGGCCTACTCTCTGTCTAGTTTTCACTCTTTGGAAGTTATTAGCCAAATTGATTTTACATGTGCTTCATGTAATATCTGAAGCTCTCATAAAATATCGGTAAAATGGATTTGCAGAATGTTAACTAAAGTACTAGCCACAGCAAATAATCACACAATCCGGCAGTAGCATGGTAGAAGACAGTTAGTTGTCTTGTACTAGGATATTATTGCGCTTCGATTATGATAGTGTCAGAAAGGTAACTTTCACGAACATTGATGCCGGGCTCCCTGAACAGGATTTGAACCCAGGGCCTGTGGCTCTGAAGTCCAAACGTCTGCACGACCACCCACTCAAATCTCTCAAATAACTCACTTCTCTTTCCAGATGGTTGGACGTGGCTGTAACAGAGTTATCCCCCCCTGAGGAAGGGTCAGCACTAGGCTTTGCCTGTAAAAGAACATTTGAATATTAGAGTTTGATTATATTATATTATTTTACATTGTATTTCAACAATTGATCTGCTGAAGGTGAGAGGAAAATCCATTACAACATAATGCTGTGGTATTATCTATCGTCCATATTTCATATTTTTCAATTCCCAAATCTAGGCCCATAACCATCTCAATATAATCATTGAAAAATAACAATCATAAAAATAATAATAATTTAAAATATATCTTTAGTACCCCAGTGGAAATTTGTTTACATTATAAAAGGCTTCAATAAACAACAAATTAACACATTTAAAAAAAAATCGCAATGAACAAGGAACATACCTCAGTAGTGCCATCTTCAAGGGAGATAACTGTAGTTTTTGGCGACTGTGACATTTCACCTTCAGGACTTGGTTCATCTTTATGTGTTTTCCGTGGTCCGAGGATAAAGTATGTCTTAATAACTGCAAAATTCAAAGAAATTAATTTCAAAACAAGTTTTACATTGTTTAACCCTTTACTTATTAGAGTAACCTGGCTACGAAAGGCCTGGTGACGTCATAGGGCTTACCTCCTATGGTGTTTCCATAGCTGCGTCATTCTAAGTACTTGCACACATATTACAGAATAAATAACAGCACTCTAGCAGTTACTCGAAACAGAGGTGAAAAATTCAACTGATCTCAGTCACTGGGTGTAAGGGGTTAATGTCTTCAATTCTTGGCATTATCTCATATTCTGCATTCAAGGTTACAGAAAAGTTGATTTTTAAAATTCCCTGAAAACCAAATATAAGAATCATAATGCATCAAATCCAGGCTAAACAGCTTGCTCTTGGTGCTAAATCCTTGAATAAAATAAATCAGAAACCAACCCTTGTGGAAAATAAATTATTCTTTCATCTGTGATAAAGAAATAAAATATTATTTAACATAAAAAAATTTACATAAAAAAATGAATGTGTATTATTTTAGAAATAAAATAATCTCACCATTCTCATCTTCGGTGTGCCGGATCGTAAAGCTAGACTTGGTTATGTCGTAGTGCTCAATCAGCGTCTTGTTCGTGTTCAAATCTGCAAAATAGACGCAAAACAGTCATAGAGATGTAAAAAAAAAACAGCATGAAATAGCAAATTATAAAAAATTTTCTTTTTTTTTTCTTGGTCATTCAAGAATTCCAAACTCATTTTCATAACTACAGTATCGGTCATCTCTTATGTGAACCACAAGAATTAAATGCATGTATAAAAAAACTTTGAGCATTATTGATCACAAACCTAAAGTATCAAAATAGAAAGTTACTTCACACAGCAATGACTTACATACTACTCTCTTAACGTCATCACTGCTGGATTGACCTTAGTGTTCATTTCCAGCACTGAGAGGGTCAAGATTAAGATATCTGCTTCTTTGGCTTCCAGACAATTTCTTATATACTCAACAAAATTAATTAAGGGCCGGTAAATATTTTGCGGGGAAGCTTCCTAACAAATTTCAGAACTTGGCTTGAGGAATCTGATGTCATTTTTCTTCTAATGTGTCTGCAAGTTCTTGAAGAATGCCTGGAGCCTATAGATGTTTGGAAATTCTTTGTTTGAAAATAACAACGCTAAATTTACATGTAAAAATAGGCAACTGGCGCTTAATTAATTTTGTTGAGTAAATATGTTAGGGATTACCATTTAAAAACAAGACTATCTATACGAGGTCTGATAGATTTATACTGATTTGTCCGTTAGATCAATTCAACTTGATTGATGACATGGGTAAATATGGAGGAAGAACCGTTTGTTTTCAATTTCCAATTGTAATGTATTTCAATAACGACAGATTCCTTCTCACATTCGTGTCCTTATAATAGCCAATGATATTGTGACATTTTTACAGCCTGGCAGGAAAATTAGCCAGCTTTAAATTAAAACAGCCAGACACTGTCAAGTAAATAACTAGCTGTATGTCAACACACAACAGGTGGTTGTGCGAGTCATAATTCAAAACAAATTTGCAAAATGTAGTTATGGATTATTAAGGAGTCAGTTTAGTACAGGTAACACTGAGTTATCTAAGTCATTAGTTATTTCTAACAGAATCTGTTCCCCCTAAAATGGACAATAGTGTTCCCAGTAATAATGGACAATTTTAATATATATTTTTAGTAATAATTATTACTGTTATTATTCATGTACTAATGGACAACATTGTTCTCACTAATAACTCACAATATTGTTCTCAGTAATAATGGACAATTTTAATATTCCCAGTAATAATTAATAATGTTATTGTTAATGTAATAATGGACAATAGTTTCAAGTAATATAAGAGACAATATTTTCAAGTATTATGAGACAATATTTTTAAGTAATATGAGACAATATTTTCAAGTAATATATGAGACAATATTTTGCCAGTAATAATAGACAATCGTCAATATTAAAAGTAGAAATTCATAATGCTACTGTTCCTAATAGTAATGGTCAACATTGTTCTCAGTAATAACAGACCAATACTTTGTTCTATTATTTTTAAAATAGCTGCACTCTTTGTTTGTACAGCTTCGCAATGTAAATATTTACTGATAAATTTGTTGAGGTATTTGTGTCCATGTCATGCCCCTATCACTGCCAAAAATTCCCCCTTGGGGAGTATTAAGGTTTCATTTAATCGTATTACACCCAGTAGTAAAGGCCAGTTAGTGTAGAAATTATTGGGACAGTCCATGAGTTCAATAACTGTTAGTCAAATCCTACAAAGACAACAGATTAAATACTAAATGTGTGACAATGGGATTTTTTCTTCTTTCTGAGACTACTGTCTAATATGCAAATAATACTTTTAAAAAGCAGTCAGATTATCTTGACCTCAAAATGCCATGTCATCATGACCTCTGAAGATCACTGTGACCTTATTATTGAAAACAGGCTCTGAAACATTGTCAGACAAATTGTCAGAGGACCATTGGGCATTACCTCACTTCACACATTATTTCAGACAGTCGCTAATGAACGGATGAAAACCTGTAAACTATGAGTTATGTTGATGAACCATATTCTAAGAAGATGAACCAAGGGAGATAATTCCTTTGTACACACTCAGGACCAATCATGTCAAACTGGTTTCAAACTCAGAACCTGCTGTTTTGTAATCTTACACTTCCCTATTTCCCATCCAATATTGATATGGAATATTTACGATAACTTCACACACAGTAGAATGTTTCTATAATACATGAAAAATGTGCACATCAGAAAAGACTGCTGCATAGAAATGTATTTTAACATAAAAACTGATACCACAAGCACCTACCATCAAATGTTTAATAGTGTACACAGGTGTAAAGAAATGGCAAATAAAAATCTTACAATACAAGACTCATCTGTTAACTCCTAGACTTTTTCAGGCTTACCTATTCAAGGCTGTACGCGTAATGAATACGGCTTTACCTATTCAAGGCTGTATGCGTAATGAATACAGCTCTACCCACTTTGTATGGCTGACTGTACTCGGGGTTTAACTGCTCTAGCACTTGTGTCTGGCTCTGGCACTCATACACCACTGTACCTCCCACAGGTATAGTACACAGGTATAGTATGAGTGAGTGGATAGTTGCTCAGCATTGCTTCGAAAATCCTTCACCCATACATATGTGCCGACACTAGGTTTTGCATAGATAAATATATCTGGCAACATAAGCATGAAAATAAATAATGATGATGAAGACGATAATTAATGTTCTTTTTTTAAATTTTAATTTGGGTGTATAGCCGCTTTCAAGATTGAATTCTTTCACTTATGTCATGGCTTAATAATAATAATAATAATAATAATAATTAATATTATTATTATTATATTAATTTAAATTAACAAACAAACACAAAATTTTAACCAAAATTGTAAATAAAATAGCATAATAATAATATAATAGAAATAATTATTATAATACAATACAAAATTTAATTTATTTATTTTTTAGATTGCAAAAATGTATACTGTTCATGTCAACATAACTTACTTTTTACTGATCAATAAAAACAACCTGTTAGATAGTCTAGGGTAAAATTTTGGCATACAACATGATTTCGTGAAACATGAGCCAAGAAGCGTTAAAGACAGTAAACTGCAGCACATATTGTAGAAGTTTCATTGAATGAGACTCAACATCTGATAATCAGCGAGATGGAGTCAAGATTGTGTAGAATCACATCATTCATCATTCACCTTCTGCCATAGACACATTATAAAGCAGTGATGAATTATAATTATCACATATTCATCACATCGATCAAAGATAGATTGCCAAAGACTATATCTTAATTCATGAGAGAGTGAATGATTTATTGTTTTACTTCACAGCATGAATCTTTCACCCATATGCGACGATTAATTCATGAGAAATATAGTGTCACGTCTAACCAGAGACCATACAGTATATGGTCTCTGGTTTAACCCTCTCCCTGCTGGATTAGCTACAGGCACTGCTCTTTAGGGCATCTCTGGCATGAGAGAGATAAATTAAATAGAAGAGTTAACTGATTATAAATTAACTAGTCCCACACTTTCTATATACTTGGCAGTAGGATAGCGGGAAATCGTTATATCGTCACTCTGTAGAGTAGCGATATAATATATCGCCACTCTACAGAGTGACTGATATACCTTTATCTCAGTC
>JAUTBT010031181.1:0-18842 GCA_032361225.1 Lepetodrilus schrolli | reverse complement strand
ACGAGGCTCTCATGCATGATAGTGTGGTTTTGAACCTGACAGTGTCAGGAAACTTTAGTGGGTAGAATTAGTTCGAGATTGACAAATTAACCTCAAATACCTCGAAAGTTCCCAACCTCGAACATTTCCTGGTATACGGTATTAGTAATGGTAAAATAACAAGTTATTGCTAGAAATAAATATGTATACCTTTGTAGTGGCTTTTGTCATGATGACAGCAGTAGCAGTGGTGTCAAACTGAAGAAAGAAGCAAACAAATCACTGACATATCAAAGAGTATAGAACAATGCGTTCTCCGACCATAGATACATTATCACACATCTATAACAGACATGGAACGATATGTGTTTTAGTGTAAATCCTTAAATGACAGATTACAGTATTAACTCACCTGAGGTCTGCCGGCTCTGCCGATCATCTGCAGGACCTGTGAGTCCGAGTACTCGGTGGGTGAACCCATGTTGTAGAACACTGTGGACTTGACCACCACCAGGTGAGCCGGCAGGTTCACGCCCATAGCCAGTGTGCTAGTGGACACTGCATAGAGGAGATGCATGGGTGTGTAAGTATATGTAAGTATGTGTAAGTATATGTAAGTATATGTAAGTAATGTCAGGATAATACAGTTACAAGCTACTGACCATGTCATTTATTCTGAAACAACAAATCATGTGTTTAAGTATATGTTCTGATAGTAATGTCAGGATAGTACCAGGCATGGCAAAAGACAATTGTGATACCTAACACAGGCAAGGATCCGTTCCTGAACAGTTCCTCCACATGCCTCCTGTCTTCAGATCCAATCCCAGCATGGTGCAGACCAATTCCAAATCTCACCAAATCTGTATAGAAATAATATCTGGAAATTGCCTCTTGAAAGTCTCTAGAAATGTAACATTCAGCAGTGCCTTGCCACTATAACCAGACAAAATTAATAACTGGTATCCTTCTATAGGTAATTGTCATTGTGTCACCTCAAGTCTTATAATGATGACATGTATTTTATATTAGTAAACACCTTAATCAAAATATGCCAAATTGATCACAATTAACTTTAGTTAAAAAGTAGTTTGTGAAATATACCTCCAACTTTTGTCTCTCTAATGAGATATGCTGTTTTCTGGACGATGTCTCTGTTCTTCTGTTTGACAAGAGATTGGCTATAGTGTTCCTTTTTCAGTATATCAGCACTATGTTCCACACTCTTCCTTGAGGAGCAAAACTGAGAATGAACAAACATACATGACTTAATTGATGTACCACAGGCTTTTACATTTGACAGAATTGAATTAATTTTATTGTGTAAATATCTGTACTCATTTACGTTCAGTATTTGCTCAGAATATTTGTATAAACTATTTTTTCCAGCTTGCAAATCAATCACCAACTTCTAGGTTAATCCTAGGTTAATTACTCCTAGCAGTCAGTCTGCTATCACTTCCACTTTCAATTACCAGAGGTTATTAAAAGCAGCATTTCTGTAATGAGATTTGCTCTGACTATACCAAGTACACCATGTGTACACTAGATGTGTACAAGTCCAGACTTAGCAAGAAGTGACTTGATTGCCCAATAACAATATTCACATCACTGGATGAAAGTGTTGGAGAGTAGCAAAATGAAACAAATTTTAATGCTTAGGATGTAAATTTCAACAAAGAACAACCAGTGCACAGGGAGGAAATATGTCAACAATAATGTGTGGCATACCACAAGAGTTGGTCTGTTGTTGGAGTAGTTCTCAATGATAGCTTTCAATCTGTAGGCCAAGTTCATGTCAAACCTGAAGTCTGACGTTCCCTCCTTGAAAGAATACCCAACCACCATCTTGGTCAGCTTCACCGGGCGATATTTCTCACCGAAACTGGAATAAAAACAGGCCCCTGTTGCTCAGAACCGTTGTAGCTACAATTGATTGCAAGTCTGGTTTCATGGACCACTTTTATTGCTACAATAGTTTTAGGTAATGATATTGTCAAGTATTGTAATGATAAAAGTGTTTTATGCAAGGGACTTACACTTGTAGCGGGTTCTGAAATTTTGTCTTACAATCAATTGTAGCTGTGCAATGAGCTCCTGGACCCAATGCCTGTCGAACATTGAGAGTAATCGTGAAAAACCTCACGACCGCTCCCTCCGTATCCAGTCACGTTCATATTGATAAAATTTCTCAACTATCCAATAATTCATTGTTGATGAACAATTTGTATAATTTCATTGGAGGAAACTATTCCTGTTATAGTGTGTTGATGCAATGGCTTTTGCAGGAGTAAAGCCCACTCCTCATCTCTCATCAATTATTTGGCTTAGAATAAATCTGAGAAAACACCAGAAGAGACTAGCACTGAACATACTTGAAACATGTGGCCGACTCAGTGGGACAACCAAGCCAGGAGGCGATCTAAAAAGAAATCCAAATTCACTACAAAGTCAATCCATTATTTGTAATTATTAGTCTATCAAAGATGTTATGGTGGGCAAAACGACAATCCTTCTTTATCAAAGTATATATTAACATAACCATAGCTGGAGCTTGAAAGTCTGAAATAGAAAATGTATACATGTACTAACATCTTTAATGTTGGGAATGGTAGCTGAGACGGCCACAAATCTCATAGTGAGACTGTCATTTGCTTGGCCCACCAGTCGTAGCGTCTTCATACGACTGACAACAGCCTCGACAGTTGCACCGCGAGTGGCGTCATTCAGAATATGTATCTGCAGAATTCAAATAGAATAATCACAAATTTGGCATTTCATTACATCATAATTATAAATCAAATTTACAACTTTCTATGAGACATTGCAGTAATTAAGTGAGAGAGTGAGTGAGTGAGTGAATTATTGTTTTACATCACAGCGGGAATCTTTCACCCATACGCGACTTTGAATTAATTAATTATGCAATATGAATGAGTTAAAATGAAATGCAGCATGAAAAACATGCCAAAATGCAGCAAGTACCTCATCAATAAGGAACAGTGCTATCATCTGAAAGAGCGATCTGTTGTCCTTCCACTTCCTGGACATACTGTCCCACTTCTCCTGTGACAAACAGTAGCAAGGTTCACTGTGACTGGTACACCTAAACAGGCGAATCTACGTCAATAGTTTAAGGACATATCCAGAGCTAGAGCCTCAACAAGCCTATTTTGTACATATCCCACCAAAAGCACATTAAGAGAGAAAATTATACACATACCTTTCATTATGCATTGTGATATATAACGTGTAAACTAACTCCAATATATATAACTAAACCCATCCCACCAAAAGCACATCAAGGGAGATTATTCTACATATACATTTGATTATGCATTATATAAAGGATATACTAACTTCAATATCATAACTACACCCATCCCACCAAAAGTACACCAAGGGAGATAATTCTACACATACCTTTGATTACCTGTATACATTATATAAAAGATACACTAACTTCAATATCATAACATACCCATCCCATCAAAGGCACATCAAGGGCGATATTTCTACACATACCTTCCACAGTTCTGATATAAAAGTTTAAACTAACACCAATTACATAAACAACAGTATAACATTTTTGATAGTCTGACAGCATCAAGGAGTGAATCAAACTGGGATGGATCACTGAGGTACATAGGCAGTGAGTCTTTCTTGTTTGACCTACTGGTGTTGTTATAATGAGGTTTGATTGATTTATGTCAATGCCACTGTCCATTTCTGTGTCACCCGTCAATTCCAAACAATTCAATCCATGATGTTGAAACTTTCTCTTCCAATCCAGATACCGCTCGCTGCACAGAGCTTTCATTGGTGCAACTGTAACAGACAGATTCTCATACTACGATGTGACTAAATAGTAGATTTATCAATATGAGGAAAACCAATACATGGGAAGGTCAACTTTCTGAGTCATGTTATCCGTTTTACAATAATTGACAGCTTAATATTCAATGTGCCATTCCCTTTTACATCAACTGCCAAAAGTATACTCTATGAAGAATCCAGAACATCTACTAGGCCAGATCATTTTACATACGTATATATTTTATGGATAATTTGTTTAAGAAAAGGCAGGAGAGGAAATATGGACCTAACAAAGGGACCAGAAGATCCACAAAACAATTTAATCAGTCTGGCCTATTTCATATTTTCACACTAACCATATATAATTTTCCACCTCTTCTTCATTTGTCCAAACTGCATGAGCATCCTAATGATAGCCAGTTCAAACATGACTGTTTTGCCTGCACCTGTTGGAGCAGCGATGACCAGAGGCTTGTCTGTGTACAGAACCTGTACAGAACACCTGACACTTTATAATAGGTAGTCTGTGTACAGAACCTGTACAGAACACCTGACACTTTATAATAGATAGACTGTGTACAGAACCTGTACAGAACACCTGACACTTTATAATAGGTAGTCTGTGTACAGAACTTGTACAGAACACCAGATACTTTATTATAGGTAGTCTGTGTACAGAACCTGTACAGAACATGACACTTTATAATAGGTAGTCTGTGTACAGAACCTGTACAGAATACCAGACACTTAATAATAGGTAGTCTGCAAACTGATACACTTTTCCCCAGTGAATAGCATTACTATGACTGCTTCATGTATATTAAAGATATATATCACTGAAATTTGAATCACCCATTTGTGCAATTTTACATGTACTCACATCATCTAATACCAATGATTGCACAAGGTTGAAGTAGGGGAATTCGAATACTGATCTAAAACTGGAAGCTGAAGTATGTTAAGGGAAGTACTGATAAATGTAATGTAAATAAACAGAATATTTAATGGAAACAAACAAACTTTGTAACATATACACTAAAATTGTATTTGATGAAAAATATGACTTAGGTTTCACAAGTTTGCCGGTGTGTAAAAGACACTGAGATTTGTGAAATGATAGTGTATGTAATTCAATGTACCTCCCTCTCCCATGTCACAGATAACAGCTGTGAAAAATGTTTCAGTCATAATGCGTTAAATAATGTGATGTGAAGACAAACAAATAGGACAAGTATGATGCCAACTATCAAAGGATATGAATTTCGTCTACAGATCGCAATCTTGCTTCTTTGTTGTTTACATCTGGAATAAAATCTTAATAGGTCATACAGTGTATTCAAATGGTCATGTGAAGAATGTGCTATCCACAAATGATTCACCTCTGAACAAAACACCTCCCAGTTTTCCACAGTATTTCATTGATGGTCGTGATAGGACATACCACAAGTACAAATTAATTTACACAGACATTGAATCCCAACCTTCCACACATGTCAAGCTGCTGGAATCCACAAGATTATTGATGTTTGATTGAGAGTAGTATCTTTACCTGATATTTTTCATTTCATTGTAAAAAGTAGATGAATGTATTTAGAATTGACATTTCTTTCATATCAAAACTTTTCAGTGATGTCTATCACTTCAATATTTATACTCAAATTGAGAATTCTCTTTCAACATGACATATGCAATGAGCCTAAAATACATTCAAATGAATTGAAATACAAGGAAGATATTTACTTTGAACAATGAGAGAAGCTGGGGTATTCAGGGAATCAGAGGGTTTCTGGCCACCAGAAAATCCACCTGCAACACCAGGACTGCTGGATTGAAACCGTGGGGTGCAGATTTCAGTAGACACCCGTCTAAACTGTGAAGCAGGTATGGTCCACCCGTTGTTTTTCACCTTTCTTGGTGTCTGCGAGAACTGGAAGCTTGAACTCCCTGAGGAGAGCCTCTGAATGGATGGAGCGTTGAGCTGAGAGTCACACAGCAGTTCAGAGGAAACTGAGGTATCACACGGTGGTCCGTTGACACTGGACACGGATCTGTCTCTCCTTGGTCTAGCATTTGGCACACCGTCTCCTGCTTGAGAAAACTGAAAGCACTGCCTTACCGAAGAGTAATCCAGCTCGCTATCATTTGACAGTGAGAGGTGCTGACTTGCACTGCTTGAAAGACTGTCTAAAAGGTCTCGTGACTTTGGGAGTATTTGTGAACAGCGACTAAAGTTCAATTTTCGTGGAAGACATGATGGGGACATGGTGTCATCACTCTGCTTTGAAGCCACTGCCTGTGGTCCTGGTGTAAACTTGTATGGAGTAATGTGCCCATGGTTTTGTTCCCAGATGCTTGTCGGCTTTTCATTTCCTGAGCATGCAGCACTAGGCTGCCTTTCATGAAGCAATGGTGGCTTAAAGGCTTTTTTCTTGAAATTATTCCTGAAATAAGATACAGTGTATAAACAAATCAATAGATAAAAAAACTTTTAAAAACAAATAGAATACAATAATATATGATAAGAATTCTGTATAATAATTTGTAAATGTTGGCATCGTTCTTGTAAAATACCCAAATAAAATGGAGCATTTGCCATGTTTCTAACCTGATGCTGTTCTGTTTGTTTGGACTTCCTTCCCAGGTGGTATTTTCTGAAATTACATGGAAGCAAAAGCTGCAACTAAACTGAATCTTTGAAGCTGATATTCTATACTTTTTGTCCAGGATGTTCTTGTATTCTGCAAGTGCTTCTGATTTTATAAAATTATAAGTACATAAAATTATGAAGAGTACAAAATATGTATATAGAGAATGTCTTAATCTGAGACAATATATGAAATTGTTTTTTAAACTTAATTTGATGAAAATATTATTTTGCATTATCATTTTAGTATGTATTTACTGGTAGCATACCATATTGCTCTGCTTGTATTGGGAAACTTGATCTAGCTTTTTGCCATGCCTGAGACGGATGAATAATCTGTGAAAATTGTGGAAATTGAGAGATGGAAGATGATGAAATTCCAGAACTCTCATCATCATCTGGTGGTTCTGGTATGCCACACCAACTCATGTTCTGTCAGGTAGACATCGCACCTGTGATTAATAAACAGACAATGCCAGGCATACAATTATTATTAATTATTATTATTAATTATTCAGTCCTGTGGTTAATCACAATAAATCATGCCATTTTAAAGAGGCAAGATCATACTTGCATGGAGAATAATGGTCACTATCGGGGTTATTGCACATTCTGAAAGATTAATCATTCCCTGACATGTGAGATTTTGTTCAGATGTTTTAGTCATTGAGGAATATATTTATTTCCTATCCAAAGACACCAATCCCCTAAAAGGGCGGCCGTGCCCAGTGAATTTGTGATGTCACTGGTTTCTGTGTACACAGATTCCCCTCATAGAAACCAAGATATGCATTCACATTGGTAATGTTTTTTTCTACCACCTGGTTCCATAAAACAGATCCGACACAGGCCTATGCTGGACTGCCTCGGATTCGAGTGTCTACTCCGACATATCCATGAAGTCTATATTGGTGATACAGTGTCTTACAGTTTCGATAGACTTCTTTTCATATTTTTTAATTTTTATTTCTATTTTTTTTTATTGGGGTTTTAAGTCGCTTTCAAGATTCTTGTACTTATATCGCGACTAGTCAGTTTAGGGCAGGAAGAAACCCGCAACATCTGTAGCGCTGAATTTTGCAGTAAACCTGCGAGCATCGGCTGGTACTGACAAGACCAAGGATGATAACTGCATTGCCACACTACAGACATCACATAATATCAATATCGTGTCAGAAAAGTAACTTTCGCGAACATTAATGCCGGGCCTCCGGGGCGGGATTTGAACCTGGAACCATTGGCTCCGAAGTTCAACTGTCTAACTATTAATATTAGTTAGAAAAAAATATATATATATATTAAAATAGTATTATCTTGCCTCTTTAAGAAACTAAAGTCTGGACTCATGGGGCATATTCGAAACCCTGTTCTCGAGGTACCCAAGAACCATGATCTTGTGTTCCCGGTTGCGAACGCTTAAGTGCGTGCTGAGTGTGATCTCGTCCGATCCTCCACAACCCACCAAAATGTGGGGAGTGAAAAACATCATTCGCGTGTTGATTTTCGATGTTCGAATCCCCGTTCTGGTGTCGAGTCAACTCGAGGATCAACTCGAGGACGGGTTTCGAAAACGTCCATGGCGTCTTAACAGAGCAACCTGAAGCATATTTTATGAGATATTGATCTACTGTGTATACATATTTAAAGGGAAATGTAAAAATAAGTAAATAAAAACAATAATTAATTTTCTTTTTATTAGAATTTGAATCCAGAGTCTTTGAGTAGGACGACTAGTTAAATTGTTTACATGTGTAGTTAGCAGACGACGAAAGTACTGTAGATAAATGTTCCGAAAATACGAACTGTATCTTTTCCTAAAATATTGCTCGATTTCTATTTGCAATTTGTATAATACTTATGATGGTAGTTTAGTCTAAGTTATGGTGCTTTAAATTAAAATACTTTTAATTAAAAGCAACTATTGCGATACATTTATGATGAAATTACATTTATATAATCATGATAATGTTTTATAATTCGTTTGTTCAATAAATATTAAGTCAAGTTTTAATCATTTAGCCCGCGAAAAACAAATATGGCGCCTGTTGCTTTAAAATACGTAGTTTCATTTTCATCACAGGTAATCGCAGTCAATCTGTATATGTTTGCTTGATATTTGGCGTGAAATTTGAACGTATATATGTAAATAATTATGCAATACGGTTGTCAAATACACTGGCTATATCTATTTCATAAAAGAGATATATTTACTTCTACAACGAAAGGTCCCCAGTTTTCGCTTCATTTATAGGAAGTAATTATCTTATAATCGGCTGATACTATGCTAAATCACACCATTTTGACTGGTAAAATAAGCTTATAATTATCATCCGAAAACACGCTAAGCAAAATATAATAGCCTAACTTAAATGTGCAGCTGTACTAGTCTAGACAAAATTAGTAAAAAATCCAACGTACTACTTGCAGCATATAATCATTGCAGCCTCGGGTTTTTGACTAGGTAGCTATCTCATAAAAATAATCATTAATGTATTTAGATCTAGGATTGAAGCTCGTATCAATCAACGTTTAATTATTTTAAACCTCGGGAATCCACATAAATATTCAATCTGGCAGAGATACATACTAGTAGTATGAAATATCTGAATAATTTATGGACATATGAAATGTATCAAGTAAATAGCTCAAATGCCCACCTGTCTTATAGAGTTGTACTAAGCATACAGCAAAATACTTTTGGCACATTATTATTTTCATATGCAATTAATTATTACCGGTAAGTAAGTTATATATGAAAGTTGTTGTGTATGAATGCTGCTCATGCTGTTTCAGGATGATCATCATAAAGTTCAGAATCTCATCACAGCTGATGGATTCAAGAAATGGCTGTCTCATCCAAAGGACAAGTCTGGACAGATTGATGCTATTTTCCAACTTGAAGAACCCTCTCAGCTGGCTTACATTGATATTGGTATGGGCACAATTAAATGTGTCTGTATAGCACCTGTACTAATCTTGATGTGATATAATGCTTCATATGTGAATTTTCTTTCTTATTTTTTACAGTATTCACTCAATGGTGTGAAATATATCCAGCATCTCTATTATCCATTTGTAATATTAACATTTGATCTATTATGTACGTTGGGGGTGGGTGGTAGTGCAATGGTGCAAAGGCTCCAGGTTCAAATCCTGTCCTGGGAGCTCGGCATCAATGTTCACGAAAGTTACCTGTCAGTACCAGCCAGTGCTTGCAGGTTTACTGCAACAGTCAGCGCTACTGATGATGCAGGTTTCCTCCTGCCATAAACTGAGAAGCTGTGATATAAGTGAAAGAATCTTGAAATCGGCTCTAAACCCCAATTCCAAAATAAGAAAAGAACAAAAATATATGTATATTCTTTTATTCTATATGTTGTAATGTATATTTTGCTCTACCATATTTTAAGAATGTAATCATTGTTCCCAGGAAGCCATTGGTGTGCGAGTATCGAGTTGAAGGTTGGCCAGTCTGACTGGCCACAGGACGAGTTGTACAGGTCGCTAGTGCCGAACTCTGTTCTGATGACACCAGCGGAGAGCAAACTTAGCAAGGGCATCGTCAAAACTAGAATGTTCTCCTCAGGTTTGTGATAGCCCAGAAATTTAGTGTATTTTTCCTACACATTTAAGCTTTTAGTAACCCATACTTTAAAAAAAAAAAATTCTCGTTTCTCATTTATTGCCAGTTTTAACATGATGTATCTGATGATGTTGATACATCTCTATTCTATTAATGGTAAATGGGATGTTTTTACTATTTAAGATATGAAAATATTTATTTTGCTACATTATTGTTGCAGAGGACTTCCCACATGATGTTGGGACCGAGAAGTGGGACAGACTGAGAGTAATCTGTCGCCAGCCTCACCGTAAAGACATCCAGTTTGGTCTGTCATTTATCAAGATCAAGTCTGCCGGCATCAAGCCTGACAAGTCTGCTGGCAGTGAGGCCAACAGTCTACTACGATCCCCGACTAGTGGGACACCAGTGACTTCCATACAAAACCACTTCTTTGGAAAAGTTAATACAAGGTAATGATGGTTGTTATTAGTTAATATCTTTATTGAATTTGAATGCACTGGATAATACAACAATTAGTTAGTCGAACTTAATCCTATTTCCTTTTTGATGACATAATATTTTCAAGTTGCTATCATTACCTAGCCGTGTGTTAACTTTTTGAGTAACATTAACTTTTTCAGAGTCGATTCCCTTGATGACACAAGGACTCGGTTAATGAAAATTGCCATGACATCTGAGAATGGTTGCGAACAGGGTAGGGTGTTGTCAAGGACAGCTAAACTGGTCCTTGCGGCTGCCGACACTGCTGGCAAGTACAGTCCTCTAGCCAGAGCCCAATCAAGCAGCTCTTCTAGGGTCACACTGTTCTCCGAACACCTGGTACAGAAATATGGACCTAGCGTATGTAGATATCATTGATGTCAGTACATACACTAAAACAAACACACTTTTTTCAGTATTATATCACTATTTTCCAAATATGTTGTAGAATGTTTGTAAAATGACATGAATCGTCGAACTATCAATCACCGATAACTATAAATAATTCCCCTTAATTATGTGTAACAAACACCCAAGCTTCATGATCATGGTATATGTTAACACCTATAGTTATTTTAATGTAAGAACACACTGAAATACACTGATGTTGTATGCATAGTATGGGCCTTGATCTATTTGTTGCAGTTTGAAGAAGAACTAAATGAATTCCTTGCAAGTCTCCAGATAGAAGCCATTGACCTTGATAAAGTAACTATTGCAGGTAGTGTTAACTTAGCTTTACAAGGCGAATGTCGGACCTGTATATTAACACAAGCATGTGAACTTCCTATCGATCCACAAAAACACATTTTTGTAACAATTTAGGTGCTAAAAATATAGAACTGGCCTTTGTGATATTTTCTTGCATGTCTGATTGTATTGTAAAGTAATGCTATAGTCGTTGCCTATGGGTGAGATATTCTCGCTGCCACATAAAATAATAATTCATTCATTTGTAATCTCAGTACCGTGTACATGTTATTATGTAACTAGGGGTGCATTCAGGCTGCAATACATTTCTCTACACTACACTATGCTACTTTTCTACAAAGTAGTGGCTGGCTAAACAATGTTGTATGAAAACAGTAGGAAATCGGTTTGCACATGCATGCAAGTCCATACCCTTCATGCTTTGGGTTTTCCTACTATTTCCTACAAAACACTATGGGCTAAAATGTAGAAGTAAAAAGTAGTGCTACAAAGCACTACCATTGTTGGCTGAACGGCTACTGTAGCATTATGTAGCACTTGGTAGAGAATTGTATTGAAGCCTGAACGCAGCCCTCAGGGCTCAATTTGGCGACTAATTTGGGAGCCATGGCAACCTAATTTTGCATTTGGCGACCAGTATCTCACTTATTTTAAGTATTTCTGGATCTACAGGAGTCAAATGACTCCCTGGAAAAATTTTAAACTTTGAGGCCTGGCCCTGCTCAAGTATGCTTGACCCCTTGAACCTACGACTAATACAGTTCACTGATGTATAGGTCTTCTCCAGTGGCCATTAGCATCAGGACGGTTAATTCCTGATTATTTCAAGCAGGTCACCATTGTTGTTATCTGTCTGTCTCAGATTTACGCCACAAGTTTGAAAGAAAGAAAAAGAGGAAACTGACTTCAGACGAAAAGAAGACATTTATGGAACAGTGTGAACATTACATTTGTGGATTATTTGATTCTATGGACTCAAGTTCTCGGAGATTATCTCCCCTTAAGACCACCTCTGCAATTACAGAGAGTTTCCTGGCACTGCCCAGTGATGCAATGGTAAACAGACGAATGGAAACTGACAGCGTGGCAACACCCACTCGTTGTAAACGGAAATTGGATACGGAAGGTTTAGCCACCAGTTCTCCGAAGACTCCACGGACACAACTGGCTTCTAGTGTTGCCTCTATGAACATACACACCCACTCTCCTTCAGCAGGGGTGTCCACGACGACTCCCACAAGATCCGGATCAGTAATTGCAAAAGCTTTGCTTCAAAATCTACACAAAGACAAGGAAAACAGCAGAAAGTCGAACAATAGGATTAATTTTAGCAAAGACTCCATCAACAGCGTGGCAAAGAACAGCACTCCTAAGCCAAGAAAGCCAAAGAAATGTATTGGAGTGTCTCAAGATGACAGAGTAGAATCGTGTGGGGAGTGGCTATCTAAAGACCAAGGAAGACAGGCTGGGAGGTGTTTAGAGCTGGATCATGGCTCTCCCAGGGGGCAGACATCACAACGAGGACGAGGAGGAAGACAGCGTGGCAATGGCACAACTGCCACCATGCCGAAACAGACAATGCCTAGAAACGCCAGAGGAAGAGGAAGGGGCAGCCACAAAGCTAAGTCTGAGTAAGTACTGGGTCTGCCAATGTTGTAAACTTTCAAGTTGATTAGGATGCTGCACAATGAAACTACCACAGATTATCCTACTTTGTTTAATGTTAATATTGTGATGAAACAGATCTTGAGAGGAAATATTTCATCGACTCAATTTAGTGAAATTTCCTTTTCCTTTTTCAGATCTGGGGTCGACCTAGCTGTTACAACTGCATCTACCTCAGGAAATTATGTGTACTGCTCTTCATGTAAAGGTTAGTCACATGCATAGGATTTAAGTTTTCTTTGTGTTCAATATGTGCAATCATCTTATTCAATTAGTCTTTTAGATTTACCTGTTGTTAACCCAAATAAATATTGACCAAAAAGAAACAATCCGGACCCAATCTAAGGTTATAAATTGATGAAACAGTTGTTTGCTGTTGGTTGTGGTAGACACTACTCATGTTGGTTGTGTTAGACACTACTCATGTTGGTTGTGGTAGACACTACTCATGTTGGTTGTGGTAGACACTACTCATGTTGGTTGTGGTAGACACTACTTATGTAACCTCCTAGGATGTCCTCTACCATGCACTTATTCCCCTCCAGGCAATGTTCCAGAGCACGTCTTCTCCGATCACTACATCAGATGTAAGAAGGATCAAGGGTTTAACAACACAGGTGAGATATTCAACCAAAGCCACCTTCACATTCAGCAACATTTAACATAAATTTAGTGCAGTGTTTACCATATTGGATAACTACTAGGTTCTGTTCAGAAGCTTGGTACCGGTATTACTTCTATTGCATGTAATTGCACAAGTCATGTATTTTTCACAACGTATCAATTTTTCAAAACAGATTTAAATAATTAGTTCTCAATAAATTTAATTTCTGAAAACATTCACAGTTGACCTGCTTATTGGTAGAACTAAATTGTACCTGAAACCATCTCTAACATATATTTTCTGGGAGCTTTATTCAACAAGCTCCCAGATCCCATAATTTATCACTCATTCTTGATTTTTCAAAATATCCCCAAATCAGGTCCTGTTAGCAGTCAGATGTCAGGAGGTCATGGGTCAACTTGTACGTTCAGAGAAGACGGGATCTCCACATCTCCAAACACACCATTTGACACCATGACAAACAAACCGTACTTGTGTCCAACTCCGTCATCAGACAGCGACACCGAAGTGATCAACATTAGCGGGGACGACCCACAGTTAGTGGAGTGTCCTTTGTGTGGAGACTTCTACCCAGCTGATGTGATCGCCGCCCATGCCGACGTATGTGCTTCAGACACGGAGGTGTTGTAATCTTGGAAGTGGAACTTGAGGAATGGTACTTCTGAGAATGTGTGTGCATGCTGTGATAACATTGTGAAATGTCTTTACTACATACATCCGATGCTTCCTCAGTGGAATACTATTTACAGGTTCAAGGACAGACATCTGTGAATGTCATTTCATACTGGGAAACAATGTTAAATCATGTTATGGATTAAATAGGCAACTGGCCTTCTCATAACAGCCATAAAACAGACAATTTCAATCGAAACTTGTTCTGTTCAGCAGTTATATTTTGTGTACTGAGAGGTGGATGGAAATTGCCAGATAATTTTACCCTAACTTTGTTTACTTATATTTTTCTAGATGATATTGCCATGTCTATGTAAAGGGCAAAATACATATTTAATACTTTTTGCGTGCATTATACATGTACCAGTATTTTGTATTTGATCAGTGGATCTATAGTTTGTTATTAACTGTTAATTTTTAATTCAATCCTGTCATCATCTGTTACAATAAACCAATTCAATGTTAAAATGGTATACTATGAAAATTAATAACTCGCCCCAGATGCCCGACATCAATATGGCTGCATTAGATGCCTTACCATTGCAGTTATATTAGAATATGATGACGTCGCGTATGGGTAAAATATTCCCACTGCGACGAAACTGATTCAATCGATCAACCTTCAGTATCATTTGCCGTTATGTGCCAAATGTATTTGAACTATGTACCAAATAGTACTTCTATGATAATTCCAGACATTCATGACATGGGTGTGACAAGATTATATACGATTTTCATTATCAAATCAATACAAGAAAAAAAACTTCTACATATTGATACAATTTTATTGACTGCAATATGAATAATAACATTCTGATGGAAACAAATGTCCCACATCACAAGGTACATATATGTACAAAGTTATCTCCCCTAATCAACATGGTCTTATTACACCTAGAGAGTACACGGAGGACATTCTCAAATAGATAATGTGCCAGTGATTATTGCATACACACTGGAGATCAAGTCGCACTGACGTTGTGCTTCAGCAGCAGGGAGGTAACTCTAATGTTAAACATAACACCCCTTACTCCATGTCATCGGTACCTTGTACACAGCAGTGTGGCGAGGCATCTAACGATGAATGCAGCTGTATTGTGAATACTTTTCCAGTAAATATCGTAGCTTCCTGAAATGGGATTACAATAGTGCTGAATGACCTGCTAATAATCACTTGCAGCAATTTATTTCATAATTGAATCTTGACGTATGTGGTTGCTAATGCATCATGCTGTATATGGAAATTGAACTGGTGAGTGTTCCAAATGCAATAGTTGAACCGAGTGCAAATTCCCATGAGGCTAGTCAAATATACAATTATTAGATATCAATAAGTTCCAGGAAATGTTAGATAGCACGAACTAGCAGTAAGGGGGGTATATCACAATCAATGACATTAATACTAGCACTGTTATGTTGAAAAATTGTTGCGGAGTGTTTATTTCTTACACAAACAACATATTTAATATATTCATGTTCCAGAACAACATACCAACCAACACTCAACTGAGTTTGTGCTCCACCAAACTGTCGGACAACAATTATCCTCCAATATTAATTGTGGCAAGAAGACTGCATACAAAGTTTACTGAACATAGCTACAGTATCCAGTCGCCAGTCACTAACATAAGCTCAGGCCAGTTTATCCTGGCTGAGCTAAGTGATAATACCTGGTACAAAAGTAGTTCAGTAGTTCATGCACACAGTGAAAAGAAAAATGAAAGTGATTTAATTTCTAATAAATAATAGCATGTACTGAGAGAAAAATAAGAGTTTGCAATAAATTTGAATATATATTCCTATGGAAACAAGCTGATGGCAACTATCACAGTGAGGTGTAATGACAAAGTCACTACGATCGCACTGTGCCAGCCGTTACACAGCAAACTTAATCTTCCAATTAATTGTGCATTAACCATCATGTGACTTGTTTTGATGGAAACGAATAACTTGGGTATTACCATTTTAGTATTTAAACGCCATGTGTTTGTTGTCAATCATAACAAAATCCAATGCTTTTGTAACCAAGAAAAAACAAAACAATTCATTATGTGAGATCCACAACTATTTCTTCATGTGGAAGATGGCGCCACTGGTTCATCGTGACGAGGTGCCAAATACTGATGGAAGTGCGCCAATCGATTCCAGATCAGATCCAGCACTCGCACACCAAGCTGGACTTCTTCCACATGGCTAACTTCCATCATACTCCAGCACCAAGTACTTGCACGAGTACTTGATACTATCGCAAGTACTTGAATCTAGAACCTGGGTGTCATCCCCACTTAAATCCCTAGCTTTGTAGCTGTAACAACCCATCAATGCTACGACATAAATAATTGTCCAACTAAATAAACAATATCCACACAAAAACACATTAAATAATAAATGCATGCACAGCTTTGAAACACACCATTGAAATTGAAACACATCTTCAACATGTTTCACCTATCAAAAATATATCTAGGTCTAGCACAAAGGCAGCAATTTGACGACGAGTTCTCGTACACTTCGCCAGTCTTGTATATGCAGTACGGTAAATACATTGATATAAACAACAGCTGCTGCCTTTGTGTTGGACCACTCTGACATCAGTGTATATATCCAACAGCTACCGTAACACCAGTAAAAAAAACCATGCCATTCAATAGGATAGGCAAATTGTGTAAACCACATACTTAGCAAACACGCAATTTTTCTCCGAAATGGTGATGTAAACCTTGAAATGTATGCATGTCTCTCAAACAGATAATAGAATTCTTAAGCCAACTCCACAAGACTTATTTTGAAGAAAAGCATGCTTGACAGCTATTTAGTAATGCTACTTAGTTACATATTTGGGACTATATGATATCTGATGCAGGTTTATGGTTACACTTCAACGAATCGGCTATGCATATATACACATACATAAACATTCATTAGTGACAGTTCTGAATAGCATCTATGGATCAACCATTAAAAAGACTATGTACGGTTACATTTACAGGATTCATTTTCAAAATACATATTTTAACAATATGGGATTGATTAACGTGGAGTGCAAGAAACAGTTGAAGCTTGCGAATGTCCAACTAAAACTAGAATACAAATATTTGTTAACCTGAAAAAACAACCAATTCTCCATTGGCCTCATTTTTTCAACGATATGCAAATGTAAACCTGACGTCAATGTACAGATTGGTTCACATTACTTCAGTTTTCAAAATGCTATTAACAAGAAGCCATTACATTGACATATCAGGTACATTTTAACTATTTCCCTCAACCATATATCATACATGCCTGATTACTATCTCGTCAGATAAATATCTATGGCATACTAGTTTACAATTTAGTGATCTGTGGAATTTATAAAAAAATGAAATTAGAATATACTGCTTTTTTCATGTTAGACCAGTTTTTCCTCATAAGCTAATTTAATAATTTATATCATATAATACAAAACCTTTAAGTTAAGGCCATAATTTAAGTTTGTACTTTTCAGAAAATCTAAAGAACACAAAACAGTTTTTCAGTTATATTTCTTACATTACAATCAATGTGTTAATAAAATAACTAATTAGCAAAATGAATAAATTCAAATTAAACTCATTTTAAAGCAGATACATGAAGATAACATATTGAGAACATTGCTCTGGTGCAGCATCGAGTAAGAAGCTATTGTGTACCGAGTTGGTGCTTCACAATGTTCTTGTAGGGAAATATTTCTTATCTGACAGTTAATTAATATTTGCTTAATACAATTAAATTCAAGTCAAAATTTCAAATTGAAAATAAATATTAATAAAATTAATCCAATCAAAATATAACTTTGCATGTTTTATGAAACTGTTTGCCAATGTCAGTGTACATAGAGTTCAGAGATCATAAACAAATGCCAGAGTCAATATCATCATAATAAGCTGAACCCAGTCTCAACCAGTGGAGCAGATAACTGCATATAGAACTGATTGGCAAAAGTTATTGTGTTCATATACAATATGCTATATTTACAATTGAGAGTGTATTGAATGAAGTTGGATGGATGCAATGCATGGTCTGTATTCGGCTGAACACCAAGCAGGCTGCAGTGGATACTAAGTGCTATCGGTCAAATTTATAGTTTCCCTAATGCAGTTCAGCCACACAATCTTGAAAAATGACTGAAATAAAAATAGAAAAATTATTGTCGATAAACAAAATAATATCCATACTTTGAGGTAATGAGTTATAATAACAGTAAACTTGATCATAGTAAAAAGTTATTTCTGTGTTTGATGTTTTTTACATGGCTTGAATGTATACAAAATTGCTTATTTTGTGGTCGAAACAATCTAATTTAGATATAGTTTATGCATCCCCACCAGCGATTAATGGCAAAAGAAGTAACAAGTACACATACTGAAAATTACCAGAATGGTGACCATCACTACCTTGATGAAAATGTTCACTGCACACGCAAAAATTCATCCTGACTCTTGCGTACACAGCGTGCTACTTTCTTCTTGAATTCCTCTGGGTCTTCCCTCCAGTCCTTCTGTGAATCACAACAACACACACTCATGATGGGAAGTCACTGATGGGATTGGTTGGTTGATTTTGGGTTTTAAAGCCACTTTCAAGATTTGTTCACTCACATCATGGCTTGCATGCATATGTACTGCTTGTACTAGTCTGGATTT
>JAUTBT010031180.1:0-38012 GCA_032361225.1 Lepetodrilus schrolli | reverse complement strand
GCAGTTATCATCCTTGGTCTTGTCAGTACCAGCCGATGCTCGCAGGTTTACTGCAACATTCAGCGCTACATATGTTGTGGGTTTCCTCCTGCCCTAAACTGACAAGCCGTGATATAAGTGAAAGAATCGTAAAAGCGACTAAACCCCAATTTAAAAAAAATTATAAAATTTGAAAAACAAAAAAAAGAAACAATCATCAAGATAGCATGGTCGAATGCACACACAATACTGTTTACATTAGTATTCAAATGAATTATGTTGCACATTATACATTCAATTTAGCAATAGTTTCTATGATAATGCATATGAAACATGATAAATTCTTGATTATTTGTATGTTATTAGTACTTAGTAATTTCTTGAAAGATAACATATTAAGAAATATTAAATATTTGTTTGGCACATATAATTTCCTTGTATTTATAAAATAGGTGCTAAACTTGCACACACACAAAAGACAACTAATTTTATTCTGTACTGGTGGTCCTTCAGCAGCTTTTAACACTCCATCCTGGAGGCAACCGGAGATGCCCTAAGTAGTAGTAGCTGTGCCTAACCAAGCAGTGAGAGGGTTAATAATGTCTAATTTATTCACTGTTTTTTGGGGGAGAATTGGAATTCAGACATCATATCCTTTTATTACCAGGTCAACAGGTTGTATTTGAGCATGGAACCTATGACTCGGAAATTTACTGCACTTTCACCCACCCTTAAATGAACTGTACCAGAGATTACGAAACATTTTGAAGTACAATTTAATTCTCAACTCAAGTTTTGTTCACATATCTCCATATAAAATTTGTGTTTTAGCATAAAATCGTACTCAAAAAGTTTCGTAATCTCAGGGCCTGGTGTTGATGTAAATATGTAATGTCCAGAAAATATGAAAATATGTTGTTTCTTGCAGTCACCAGAGGGCTTTTGTGTTGGAGCTCATGGGCAGACATTGCGGGTAAGTTTAAGGATGACATTTAGGCACAACTGGTAAATTTTTCTCAAATATATTTTCATTTCATATTGGAACATTTTTATGTTCGCTTTCAGGATAGTTTTAACGCCAATTTAATTGCGGGTAATGCCTTTGCATATATTGACGCCTCATCAGTTCTCATGTTTAATCTCTGATAGGTCTGTTTGTTATCCAGTCACATAGATCAGTAGATGATGTCTGCTATGTTAACATGCAGGTATCTGGCTCTGGTAGCTGCCCTGGCCAGCGAAGCAGATTGGGTGTTTATTCCTGAATGGCCTCCAGAGGATGATTGGGAGGACACCCTATGCAACAAGCTGTCCACCGTAAGAAATTTAATGACTTGCCAGATCATTATAATTATCATCATTGTTATTATCATCATCATCACCATCACCTTATCATCACCATCATCATTGTCATTATTCTCATCATCATGATTAATTATTATCATCATTGTCATCGTTATCGTAAGCCATAATTTTCCTCATTAGCATAATCATTTTCATTATCATTGTTATTGTGATGATGATGATAATGATGATGATGACCCTCATCATTATTAATTTATCATCATTACCATTGTCATCATTTTCATTCGTCGCAAATGGATGAAAGATTCCCGCAGCGACCTTAAACTCCATAATCACTCACTCATCCTTTTCATCTTCAATTGTCATCACACATCGTTGTGTATGTGTGAATTAGCACTAATTCATTCATTCAGTCATCATCATAGTCACCATTATCATCGTCATTCTTATCAATCTTTATATCATCATAATAATCATCATTATTATTGTTATTATTATCATTGTCATCATTATTGTCATTGTTAATATATTATCAATAGAATTGTCATAATCATATCAATAGAATTGTTATAATCATAATCATCATCATCATTCCCTATGTTGGGTGATTATGTTCTAATAGTCACAAGTTACATCCCCAGGATTTATTTATTTCAGGAAAGGAAGTTAGGCCAACGTCTGAACATCATTCTGGTAGCTGAAGGAGCCGTGGATAGACACGGAAAAGCCATTACTGCCGACATGGTAAAAACTGTGAGTATTCATCCCTGATAAATCATCCCCAGTCCTTCATCAAAGTGCAATCTACACACGTGATGGATCAAATGCTAAACGTCACTTGATCTAATTCAATTTTATATATTGTTTTTCATGATTGTTAACATTTTAAGACAACTGTTGTATAGTTACTAAACATTGATGGATTAAAAACTTCCACAGCTATTTATCGATTCTAAACCTTTTAGAGGATTTGCTTGGTGATTGCTGCACATGAATTAAATCATGCGAGTTATTACCTTTACTGGATGAATTTTCGACTAATGTTGATCTCTTTCATGGTTGTGTATAATCAAGACATTACAAGCCATTTAAATGTCAACTTTTCACCTCCAGCTGTTGTCCACCAGACTGCAGTATGACACTCGTGTAACAGTCCTAGGTCACGTTCAGAGGGGTGGAAGTCCGTCGGCTTTCGACAGAGTTCTTGTAAGTATGTCTGATTGGGCCATAGTGCAGGGGTAAACAATTCAACTTCGAAGCCAAAGATTTCCGAGTTTTTAATTGAAAGCAGATCTAAACCCAAATTCAAACAAAAACAGGATGACGTTAATTTTTCCAGGGGGTGCGGGAGATAGAATAATGGTAGAGCGTTTGGACTGGAGCTCGGCTTCGATGTTCGCGAAAGTTGCATCCTATATTGATAGGATGTGCTGACTGTAGGATGGCAGTGCAGTTATCATCCTTGGTCTGTCAGTACTGGTATTCGCAGGCAGGTTGTTGCTACGGATGTTGCTGGTTTCCTCCTGCCCTACAGTGACAAGCAGTGTGATATACATGAAAGAATCTTGAAAGCGGCTCTAAACAAAAATTTATAAAATGAAACATAATAAAAAATATTTCCAGGAGTGTAGTCTTGATTTTTCTTTGTTTCCGCCTCCATTCATATTCCACAGTTCTGTGGTTCCAGGGTTCCAGAATGGGAGCGGAAGCAGTGCTTGCTTTGATGGACGCCACTCCAGAGACTCCTGCATGTGTTGTCTCCCTTGAAGGAAACCAGACTGTCCGTGTGCCGCTCATGCAGTGTGTCGAGAGGGTAATTACACAGCAACCGATGAAATAGAAATAAATATCTCCCCAATTCTATTATTGTATATCTGTAATTACTATATAATTCAATCATGTAATTATGTATTATTTTTAGGTCGTGAAATATTTAATATTTCAGAGATTGAATCGTCCCTTTAAAACCTAGAATAAACATGAAATTTCTACGAGCCCTTAGAATATCTTTTTAAAGCATTGGGAGAAATAGCCCGGGTTAGCGGGATAGTATTATTTTCTATCGCTGCCATAGGATACCATTAACATTATGAGAAATGGCTACGGCTAATGGTCTAAACATCCACATATTTAAAGGCATAATCTAGGCTAGGCTAACATAGTAAATAGATTAATGAATAATATATATTATTGAAATATACTAAGCACACAAAATAAAGGAATACTATTCAAGAATATAACTCATGGGGATGGCAGTGTCATGGGACGAGGTGGGATTACACACAATCTGAGATCAGATTTGGTTATCATCCATGGCAATTTGATAGGTTGACGATACATTGATGAAATCTGAAGGCCCGTTGTTGTTCAAAATAGCTCATTGAATGACAATGGTTGTCGCTATGGGGCCAGCATTGCAGTTAATTTCATGGACCAAGAGCGCATTACCTTACTCGCTTGGCCTGCAAAATTACCAGATCTATCACTTTTGAACATTTGTGGGATGTTTTGGGAAGGATAGTTCTCTAACGGCAGTCTGCACCAGCCAATATCAACGACCTGTGTATGTCTCTACCATAGGAATGGCGGCGCATTGCAAGGGAGACAATCCCATCGTTTAATTTCGAGTATGTCTGCCAGGTGTCATGCATGTTGTGCTGTACATGGAGGACTCGGACCACCGTTTACTGAAGTATTGAGTTTTCAATAAAGCCACCTCCCAACATTACAATCGGGGTTCCTTAGCAGTGTTAGAAATTAAGAAATAAGGTGGTCATTTTCCATAGGCCCAATGTTAATGGTGGTCAAATCTGTAATTTACAGGGGGTCCCACAGATACCTTTAACATTGAAGATTTTCAAATGACCCCAGGACCACCTTTAAATTCGACCACTGCTTAGTATATATTTATGTATATTCTACATCTTCCAAATTTTTCAATTACTATTAATATTTTTGTATGCATACTGTAATTAGTGTCCAATACAGAAATAGCGTGATCAAGCACTGGTTGTTCTCTATTATGTTTTGTCATTTAGTGGTCATATTTTTGTTAGTAAATTACATAATCCCTGTGTTTTAGACCCAAGCTGTTCAGAAGAATATGAATGACAAGAACTGGGAAGAAGCTGTGCGGTTGAGAGGAAAGTTAGTACTGGTTTATGTCTGATACATTTAGGTCTGCATTCCATGGCAGGGTTGTACTGTAGTCTTGGCTTAAATCAGGGTTTTATTATACCAAGCCGTGAATTAGCCTAAATGTATAAATGGTATACGTAAAATATACGTAAATTTTATGCGGCAGATAGTAGTATATTTGTCAAAAACAAACATACTGGACATAACACAAAATGTGATACTCGGCTTTCTCCCAGTGGTAAACACACGACCATCAAAGATGGCTGACAGAAAATAGGAAGTTTCATGGATCTGAATCTGGGGATTCCCCTGTCAAGATTTCTCTGACCAGAGAAATAATGCATCTTGAGTCCAGAAATAATGCATCTTGAGTTGAGATGACTGCCTAAGTTTACGAAAATATATGCTCAGGCATCTATTACAACCCTTTCATGGAATGATATTCAATTTCCAGGGCTCTACATTAACTTTTTGAGGCACGTCCTGTCGGACTTGAAACTACTTGCCCTGTAGGTACAGGACTTGTTAATCTGGGCTATTCAATTGTTCGCCTGTAAATAATGCATGTCCCGGGCAGGTAGACGATCCTTACTGTCTAGTCCTGGTTTCACCAAATTTTAAAATTACAATGTTTGTAAATGTTATCCCATGTTGTTGCTAGCCCATTGCCTGATCTATAGTAGGTATGGTACTTATTTAATTCTGGAAATCTAAATCATTGTAAGCTATGAAAACCTTTTATTAATCCTAGTTAAAAAGAGAAAGTTACCTTTCTGAAGCGATATTGATAGGATGCGTTGTCTCTAGAGTGGTAATGCAGTTATCGTCCTTGGTCTGTCAGTACCAGCTGGGGCTCGCAGGTTTACTGCAACATTCAGCGCTACGGATGTTGCGGGTTTCCGGCTTGCCTCTTGCCCTAAACTGACAAGCCGTGATATAAGTGAAAGAATCTTTTAAGCGGCTCTGGAAACCCCAATTTTAAATTGAAATGCATATAAATGCTGACTGTTACAGACAAAATGTAATATCCACTTGATGTTGACTTTCAGGAGCTTTCAGAACAACTTGTTTACCTACCGTAAGCTAAGTAAGCTGAAGCCTCCAGCATCTTTAGTAAATACTGAGGGAATGGATTCCAAGGTGAGTTACAGTAGATGTCATAACCACCTACACCCTACCCTTACCCTCTATCCCCACCCTCTATCCCCACACCATGCCAATCCCCACACCCTCCCTCCACACCCTCCCTCCACCCACTATCCCCACCCTCTACCCCCACGTCCTACCTCTCGGCTTTCATACAAGGATAACATTTAGGCACAACTGGTAAATTTTTCTCAAATATATTTTCATTTCATATTGGAACATTTTTATGTTCGCTTTCAGGATAGTTTTAAAGCCAATTTAATGGACATATATTTGTTCTTCCAGTTGTATAATTGTTCTTCCAATTGTGCAAATAGCACGTATCTCTGTGTTGGACTACAATCCTGAAAGGTCCAAGATCAAAATTGAATCAAATGTGAAGGTATTAATCAGTTGGTTTATCAGTACCAGCTATGGTGGGTGTGTCTCACTGTAGCAGACAGGTGTTACAGGCTGTCGTCCCACAATAAACAGATTGCCAAACTCGATGGAATACTGTAGACAGTAGAAAAACCCAATTCAATCGAGCCCCCCCAAAAAATAACCCAATAAAATCCTCATTAGTTGTAATTCAAAGTTTAACCTTCTCCAAGCTGGAGGCATCCAGAGATGGCCTTGAAGCTTGGATTGTGGTTACTCCAGATGCTTGAATGTGATAATATTATTTTAACTGTTACACATATATGCAATATAATTGTACCTTTGTGAAAAATTGTATGCACCGTGTCAAATGTAGAAGCCATGTTATCGTTTAAGTTTAGTCATGTCTGATATTATAGTCTTCTATTCTAATCTTTGCTGTGTGTGCATGTGTGTGTCTTTTGACAAAGCTATTGATGCATGGACAATTTACATTTGGATGCTTACATAGAGACAATAAACACTTGCATCGAATTAACCCACATTTAGCCAACTATTACAACACATGGAACCAAGAGAAATGACATGCACAAAGTATGTGAATCAGACCATAATATGGTATGTGTGTAGCCTAGGGCTAAAACGACTACCAGATTTTCCTAGACATCTAGTCGGTTAGTATAGTCCAGTAGTAGTCGACTAGTTGCCTCGACGTATTTGTGACGATTGTCACATTAGAAAACTGACATTAGAAAACTAGCATTGTCCTGCATCCAAATCAAAAGCGAACTGAAAGTTCAACGTTGAGGAAATTCCTGCATACTGATTCCTGCATATATGCTATGTCACCGCTTGAACATGGCAGAATATCAAGAACTGAATTCTGACATGTACAATGCATTGAGCTAAATATTATGTGATTTAATGCCTAAATCTAATCGAGTTGTAATTTCAGCAAGCTTTTACTAATTCTGCTGAAAAAACTAGCGGAAGTGTGCGTCAACCTATGCATTATGGTATACCACGCATGCGCTTAGCTCGCACATTGGACAGATTGTAAACTTTCATTTTGAGCATGTATCAACGATCTGATGTTGCTGTTTTTAAATGGGTACTGTTAATTACTGCGGTTATAAATAACATAAGCACATGTGTATATACTAAATGTATTTGAACTCAATCTGTCAACAGCTAATCAATGGTATACAGACTAGCCTGACTAGTTCTTTGAGCCTTAATATATATATATATAATGTTTTTTCAGCTAATCATTGTTGCTAATTGCAAAAATTATTTATCTGAAAAATATTTATAGTAAATACATGTATACCCAATTCGATACAATTCGATATAATTTTTGCAATCAGCACTATGATTAGCTGAAATAGTACTAACATTGTAGCTCAGAGGAGTATACCAATAAGTGAAAAATAGGTTTTATGATATTTTGATAATAGGAACTATGAATACAATAAAAACAAATGTTATCCATTGATGAAATTATCAAAGAAGAAAAAGAAAAAGATTCATGTATGTACTTGTATAATTTGTATATTGAAGTTTTTATTGTGAAAACAAGAATGAAAAAATAATTAACACATTTGACCCATTATGGATTTGGTTAAATTATTCATGTAAATATGAAATCAATGCCTACAGACATCAAACCCAATGGCAAATGTCAAAGTATGAATTTTTAAAGATTATATCAGTTTTAACCCTTTAATTTATAGGGTAATACTTTTTTTTTTTATCTAATGACTTCCTATCCTGCTTTCAAATTGGAGCAGTTCTATCATTTTTATGATATATTAGAAGTAGTTTTACACACATATACATTTTCAAATGATCTATTCAGGGAATTCCAACTCGTCATAAATAGTTGACTCTTTAAGGTAATTACAGTATGATACTCTAAATCTGAGTTTATGTGAAGATATGATTGAGATTTTTTTTATGTATTTCAATTTATTTGTGAGTATAATGACATGTCATATGTTATCTATTAATGCGTTAAACTTGGATGGCCTGAAATATGAAATATAGAAAAATTGTATTAAGCTGTACAGTATATCTGGTATTTTTATGAATGATTTCCTTAATGTCATGAATGAATGTGTTGAGATGAACACCAGTTGAGATAACAGCAGCATGGGGGTATATTGAAACTATATACTTCCATAACAAAAAATTTAATTGTGAAAGGAAAATGCTGCGTGAAGCAAAATCTCTTGAAACAGTGATACTTGGCTTCATTTTAAACTGACATTTTTATCTTTTAATTACAAAAGCTCTAATACAGCCAATTTCCCAATGCAATAAATGACTATGGATGAATTTTCAATTTCTATTAATTTTTAAATGGTGTAAGTATTAAACAATCACTAATGATGGACAATTTGGTAGATTTCTTGCTTTAATTATTGGAAGTAAATAATAATCACTCAAAGGTTATTAAACATTATTCCTGTTGGTTTTCAAAGTTACCTGTTTAATTGCTCTAACTACTTGATGTACATCTATATATTTAAGAAAAAAACTTTAAAGCACAGGAAAGCCAGCTGTGTTTTCAATAGAATATTAATGTCTTTATTTACTTTTCAATTTGAATTAAAATAACTGAAAACTAAGTGAAAAATCCAAAATGGATAAAGATATATAACTCTTCATCAAATATTGTTATGTCAAAGTCATCAAACTTTATCTTATAAATTTCTCTTTTCATAAATGTGATTTATGGTAGAATTAGTTCACTATTATCATATACATTACACATACATGCCACATTGTCACGATTGTCACGTGCTTCGGTCACGACATCAATGACATTTGTAATATTTGTTCACCATGCTCCTTTGAAAGGGAGCATGCTATGCATCCAGACACCAATGTAATTCCACACTAAGTACACATATTACCTCAAACATGCTTTTCTATTACAGTATAGTACATCTTCTTTAGAACAAATTTGAGTTCAAAGTTAGGAGATGAGTGTCTGCCATAGTAAAGAGCAGACTTTATTCTAACTTCATTCATTGCAGTAGTTGTATGGGCTACCTATGCTATACATCCATGCAAAGGCACAGCCCAGCATGTCTGGGTCTGCATTGGGGCTGTTGGAATAATGATTGCATGTGGTGACTGTAATATGTCCAATGAAAAGCTATTGTAATTCAAAATTATTGTACTAATGCAAATTGCTATTGATTACTTTTATATTAAAAATTTGCCAGAAAATACATGAGTTTTATAGAAAATAGTATTGATTTCTAATTGTCAAACTGATTAATGTATCCCAGATGTTCAACATGTGTATGATTCATGTGTCTTATTTTGTGGAGTTTATTAAATAATTATGACTTTGGAGAAACATTATCTCTAATACACTTTGTTAGTGAACACAAACTAAAGGCAGAATAAAATTGCTGTATTTTTCACAGTGTTTTGGCATGATTTGTTATTACACGTTTTATTATTCGTCATTGTTACATTATTATATTGTCCATTCAGCGTAAGACTATAACTGTATGAATAGAATTATATTATCTTAATATCTTCTTTAAATATCTGGATCAGGATTAATCCTAGGAGTAGGATGATCATGTTTGACCTGACTGTTTTTATGGCACACCTGTCTGACATTTCTTAAAAGTAAATTCAAATTATACCAAGTATCTACATTGTACAGTGTACAGTGTACATGTATAAATATCTGTATTATATAATTAAAGATGTTGTATTAGTAAGTATAATTGTATAAATATCTACACTGTATAAGCAAATGTATCTACATTGTATAAGTATCTACTTTGTATACCATAAGTAAATACATTGACTACACATCTTTAATATATAAATACAGGTGGTATCTACATTGTATACTATTACACTATACAGTATCTCTGTTGTACAAGTAAATACATAGTATAAGCAAGTATCTCTGTTGTACAAGTAAATACATTTTATGCTAGGTATTAACTTGTACATGTATAAGCCAGTCAAAACTGAAACATTGGATGTAGTATTTTCACCTTTAATACCATATTATTTTTTTTCATAAGAATTAATAAAAAGGTTTCTGTAATGACATTTACTATTGTTCCATTATTGTTTTCTCTTGTTTCATTTCAATTTGTTTTGTCTATTATAGGAAATATACTAGTATTTGAATCTTCTCATAAGAAAGCCACGTTGGTCTGGGACTTCTGTCATTTACTGTGTCATCTTCTGCTGGTGTTTGGTGCTACTGCTGGTATGGTTTATCATCATTGAATAAGGCTATGTGTTCTAGACCCATGCTCCAAGTAAATTGATGAAATGGAAAATTATAGGTGATTTGAAAAAAATTGTGATTGGTATAATTAATTTATCCTTCAAAATAAGTTCTGTTTCCATTACTATGTTTATGATCTGTCCTCACCTTCATTATCTATCCAAAATTACATCTTTATCTGATTAAAATTAATTCTTGTTGCCATACTCTGCTATTGCAATATCTATGAATATCTCAATATAGGTCTTTTCCCCTGCCAACTGTTTATGAACTTTGAAGCAACAGGAAGCTAAGAAATAGTCAGCCACAGATGATCAAGATACAATATTTTCTTGCTCGCAAATGATCTCATGAATATATTATAAATATTTTTCAATTTTGAGTTTATTTTATTTATTTTTGTTTCAAACCGCAAAACAATACTGTCCGTCATAAAATGTTAACGTTATTTCATACCGAAATAAGATAACCTTTAGCAACATTAGTTTCAAAGGGAGATACCCTAACTAAGAATATTATTATACTACTTGCCTGACTACTATAAAAGGATATACAAAGAGCTCATTAAAATTATTTACTATAAATTATGAGATTGTTAAAATGTCATGTTGCTAAAGTTTAATGAATTAAAAATTATAAGAGCACATTAAAATTATTTACTATACATTATGAGATTGTTTAAAGATGCTAACATTTTATGATTTAGTTATTATAATTTTAAGGTACTATGAGCATTATGAATGTTGCATTTATACATGAATTAATATTTATCAAAATATATTTTTAATTGAAGCTGGCTAGACGTGACTCACTAAGAGCGTCATTTTCACAAATTGTGTACATGTAGTTCTGTAGCTAGTCTGTACCTTGAGGTAAATCCTTGGTTGACCAGACACAACCAGGCCACCACTATCCACTCTGTTGTAATGTTGCACAATGGAACACAGAGCTATATTTATGTAGGCAGACCAGTGTCAATACTTTATTCATACATTAAAGAATGGGTGCCCTATACCTGGTATGTCATGCAAAAGAACAATAATACTCGGTATGTTCTTTAAGCCATAACCCTGTAGGGTCAATATATCATGGCCACGTATAGCCTGTAACCCTAATATAGGCAAAGTATGTCTGAAAACTAACCCTTATGGGACGATACTAGACTATCCATAGTCTCAGAGGGTTAAAGAAAATCAATAATATATAACTTATATTGGTTGGTATTATATTTATATGAAAGGAGCCCCTGAAATTCTTTACCATCTGTTCTCCAGTAATCTAGACTTGCTTAACTGCTCTAGGGGAAAATTTTGAATAGGAGGATTTTGGTGAGAACAGGGTGTGACACAGACTAGGGCACTACATTCAAAACTGTAACCCTTTACAGCTAAAGGGCCAAACCATTCAAACTTTAAGGGCGATTTGTCATGGCCATATACTGAGTATGTCAATCAACCTGGCCATTTTGAGCCTATGTATGTTTTATATCACATGTCCAACAAGCTATTGTCATTTATGTGCTATACATACACTGTATGTCCTTTAAACTGTAACCTCTTAGTGCCAGTACATACTTTATTTGTCCTTCAAACTGTAGTGTATGGGCACTACGTTTTTTTTATGGAAAATCTAATACTGTATATCTTTTTATATTTAATATATGGTTAATAGTATTATGATTGCTATGAACCAATTATATTTTATAGCTAAATATTATTTTAAACATCATAATGGTTGTGTTTTTATTGCTGATATTTAACACAATAAGACATGCTTTGTGCAGGATGTCAGAATATATCTGCCAGTCACATGACACAATGTTTTCTAGACTGTTCTTTCATGTCCAGGGTTAACATTGTATGGAATCTCTGTGGGTGTTTCCTTCAGGAATGTCAGTAATGCATGTTATGTACACAATCATCAAAAGATGTACAGAAATGTCAACATAAGTCTTCAAGTACGTGTTATGATCAACATTGGCTGATTTCTGGGACATCTTCATCATTATGCTTCCAAAAAAAATATAAGATTATTTTCTTTTATACCTACAATTACAATCTTCATAGGGGTGGTGTAGTATTTAGTGTGTTAGGCTGTGGATCTGTACAGTGGATAGGTCATGGGTTCAAGCCTCCCACCCACCTGCTAGTTGCTCTAGGCTGTGGATACTCACCATCTGCGTGTACTGTGCAGCTGGATACAAAAAGCAATACAAATAATTATAATGATCAATATAGTACAAGAGAAAAGTGATTCGGGTACAATTAATCTAAACTATGATTTATTTATATATTTCTTTCTTTACTTACTTATTAATTTGTTAATTTCTTTTTATCATAATGAAGATTGTACAAGATTGCCAGTGCTAAAAGGGCGGAACCCATACAAACTGATAACAAATATCTGCGTTAAATAATAGCAAAAAAAACACACATGAATTTAGAGTTAAATTTAATACCATGATATATTACATGATGAACATAGAAATACTACATTACTTAAATATTTCAGAACTGTTCTGACAGTCTCACACCACCTTGTATAATAGTAGGATTTGGTTTTTATATCACACAGCAATTCTCACATAGATATTAATGTCGACTATGTGACTAATTGGTATTTTTCTATATGTAATTGCTAGTACATGTACCGTATTAATAACATTAATGTATGTAATATGTGCACAGTCTCACAAAGCAGTGTAAAGCTATAATTATTGTATTTCAATAAGATCTGCAATGATTGTATACACATGTACCATACATCCAGTTTGTGAAGCTGGCCTAAGATTCTTAAGGGCATTCTGGAATGTGTATACTAGTATGCATGTATTGGCAATATGTATATCAGTAGATTCCCACTCAGCAGTAGTTCATCATTATGCTGTGACCATCCAATACTTTCTATCTATGTGAACATTTGTATTCAAATGACCGTCTACATAAAATAGTAACGTTCTTCAGGTAATTGAACAGTCTCTTTCCTCTGGAAACTGGCAATGTTTTAGAGTCTGGAATGAGTTGGTTTCTGGCAATGAATGTATATGAATATAGATGAATGTTCAACCTACTTATTGTATGTTAAAAGCAAGAATGGCATGGATGGAAGAAATTGGTGCAGCATATTTATGGTGACTCTGTAACCTTTCAGAACGTCCAGTCCAGACAGACTGCTGTATCTAGTTCTGTATGATGAAGTTCCTCAGGGCCTCCAGAGACATGGCGTTGCCTCCATCAACGTCATTAACCCGTGTGAACTGTCTGCTTCACATCAGAGTTATTTAGCATCTATGATGTCCTATAGATAGAATATTACACAATTCGAGTGCAAGTGCAATTCAAAATGTACAGTAACAATAATACATTGAGATTTATATCAAAACAATAATAATTTATACAAAAAATATTCTTGGCTCCCCTTTTATTCTTTTCATACAGAATTAATCAGTCATTTTAAGACATGTCTGATACATAGGTATTGTAAAGTACATGAACACTTCCAATGCTTTAAATGTATACTTTTATGTTATGGCCAATTACAATGTGTTATTATATGAATGTAATGGCATAAACTTGATAAAGTGGTATGGCTGATGATGTGCTACCTCTGTAAATAGACAAGACATTTATACGCCAAGGTACTGTATTCACATACTACTGCCACCATGTGCCTGTGAAGGCCTGAAGACATGTAATTGCTTCTCTTAACTCTCCTCATCAAGGGTCCACTCCAGCCCTCAAAGTAGGGGTGCTGATAACGGCTTACTGAACTAAGTATATTGTCATTGTGATAATCCCAATCAAAGCCAAAATACATGTTTGGTGGATAATGTATGATTAGACTTGATTGAGCTTCAGTGTCTATTCGATTAGTGGTAGATATTTTCAACCAACAGACCATTTATAAGCTGCTACATTTGGGCATTGAACCTGGACTTGTAAGGATCTCCAATGACACAATGAATTGTTATTTTTTTTAAATACGTTTACAAGGGCTATGATACCTGATAGTAAAGCTGTCTGCCAGTCTGTTACCAACATGTATTATTTACCATTATATTGCCAGTGATGTTACCTCCATATCACCAATGTGTTGCCAGTAGAACAATAGATTGATTGTATTGTGTTTATTTGCATATTTGATTTCACAGGATTTTGTTTAAATGCTAGTGTTGCAGGGTGAGGCTGTATATTAGGGCTCCCTGCCCGTCTCATTACCCTCATAATCATGTCTCTGGTTAGCGCAGTAATAATAATGATGAAGAATGATCCAATATATTAAAACAATGATTTATTCCGGTTAAAAACGTAAATAAACGCAACCTCTCATATAATATACTAAATGTGAAATGAGAGGTGTCACAGGTAAATTAGTAAAAGTTGGTAAGACAGCCAATCAGATATTGTAGTAGAGAGAAAGCACAAGACATAAAAAAAAAAGAACAATCAAAACAAAAGAATATACCTTAAATAGAAAAGTACAAAGCATGCATGTGCAAATGATGGAGAGATATAAAAGAAGACTGTCGTGCGAGAAAGGAGCCACACAGAAAAGAGAAAAACATAAAAAGTAGGAATAGGATGTGGAAAGCATCCCAAGAAATGATAAACATAAGTTAGAAAAAAACTGCTACACTCAGCAGTTGATCCAGGGGTATCTTATGTCCTAGAGAGGGGGTCAGACACCCCCCCACCCATGTGTGTTGACAAACATTTGCTATATATAGAATAAAGCGAGAACACAATGCAAAAGACAGTGCAAATAAATAAAACAAATATTTATTCTACCATTATTCTAGGATATTAATGATACTAATTGTTCATTTTTTATATGATAGGTCTGATTAGAAGTGAATAATCTAGTACCTCTAATATTCAAAGGCATCAGCTCAAAAATGACAATATCTGAGTTGACAGGAAACAGCATACATGCATGTATACCTAGCCTTCAAAATTTGCAGGAACAATCCTCCAGACCCCACACAAGACTTTGAATAATTATAGTGTATACAACTACAGACAATTTCAATGCAAAACAAATGCCATGTTCTTTCTGCAGTCATCACAAAAGTTCATTTCAGTATGCCTACATTAAAAGAAACGTCCAGGAACATCCGTTGATGCAAAAAAGATTGCATCCCTTTATGCATGTATTTCAACATTTCTGGAAGGCGCCTCCAGACCCTAGCAGGCAACTTCCTGGCAAACACACAACGTTATATAATGTTATTACAACATTGTGTCAATGTTATAACGTTATTAGTTAAGCCGGTAGCAGACTATGCATAACTCTCGGCGAGCAAGCTCTGTGCGCCATCTCGGTGAGTTGAAATCGTAATCTGCTACGGCATCTCGGCGAGCTATATGACTGCAACACAGCTCGCCGAGACGATTTCCAAAATCAAACTTGTTTGATATTCTGCAGCGCGGTTTGCAACTGCGCGGACTGTCGCAGTAGTTTATGCTAGTCTGCTACACACCGCGCAGTCGACTTGGTATCTCTGCAAGAAATATTGGTGCTCATCCAATCAAATCCCTTCTCTGGTTCATGTGACTTTAAAATGGCAGCCTCCACGACCTCAAGGGGAGTAACTCGTTGTAAGTAATACACTGCATAGTTCTGGAGGCTGCGCGGTCGTGAAACTCTCGCAGAGCTCATTTCATAGTCTGCTACTGGCTTAATATCACAGCGGAAATCTTTCACCCATACGCGATGATGCATATTTAAATTACACTATAGATGAGTTAAAATGAAATGCAGCATGAAAAACATGCAAAAAAAGCTTTGATTAGAAATGAAGTATATGTGTGAATACAGAGATTGATAAAACTATTGATAATAACTAAAATGGTAAATTAAAATGAGATGCCCAGGAACCTGGGTGAATAAATGTCTACACAGTTATTACAACGTTGTAATAATGTTAAATAACGTTGTGTGTTTGAAGGTTTAGGTGTCTTTCAGATACCAGTAGATAGCTTTTCATTATACCTACATTAAAAAATGTGCAGTGATTTTTTACTTTTTATTTTTTATTGGGGTTTAAAGTCGCTTTCAAGATTCTTTCACTTATATCACGACTTGTCAGTTTAGGGCTGGAGGAAACCTGCAACATCCGTAGTGCTGAATGTTGCAGTAAACCTGCGAGCACCGGCTGGTACTGACAAGACCGAGGATGATAACTGCAGACATCGCATCCTATCAATATCGCGTCAGAAAGGTAACTTTCGCGAACATTGATGCCAGGCCCCCAAGGCGGGATTTGAACCTGGAACCTTTGGCTCTGGTCCAACTGTTCTACCACTGCGCTACCACCTGCCCCTTGCAGTGATTAAAGCATGTACTAAAAAATGTCAATATATTTGCCGATGCTAAGAAATCGCATTTTATAATACCTACATTTCGAATTTTCGGGGTGCATACCACCTACATAGTCCACAATAGATAACATTGTGAGTTTTATTTCTTTAGATTCAATAAAATTGCACTTTGTTATGCCCATATATATACAGACATGTGTGTGTATATATATATATACGGTACATATCTCTCTCGGGAAATTGTACTTTGTTATGCCTACCTGTTAAAGATTTCAGAAGCATGCCACCCAAACCCCACTGGACAACGAATGCAAACAATATTTAATTTTGTTTTGTAGACACCAGGAAATCTTATGCTTATATATCAACATTTCTGGTGCTAAAACTTGGGTGCTAAAATCTGTCAATATTTTTACCAATGCCAGTAAATCACATTTTATAATACACACATTTCGAACTTTTGGGGAACATACCCCCCAGATGACACTAGATAACATTGTGTTTTTTACAATAGATACCAGCAAATCATACTTTATTATGCCTATATTTCGAAATTTTTGGGAGCATGCCACCCCAATGCATGTTACAACATCTGAATATGACAGTACCCAGTCTAGTACAAAATCTGAGTATGACAGTACCCAGTCTAGTACACCATTTCTAATTTCTCCATGACACTCAGTGCTAGCCATCTCTGGTACATTATTCCAGTCAACTTCATTAGGCTAAATTCAAATTTTACTTCCCACACCAGGCACCACTTCTCTGAAGCTACATTAAGACACTAGCCAAATCCCTTTCTGTTTTACAGCAGCCCTGCAAGCTGGGAGAGTAAGTGGATTATGTGGAATCAGGGATGTTCAGGAGTCGTACACAGGACAGGACAGATGTCTGGCAATTAACAGCTACAGCTCAGCCTGATTTGAGTTATATGTCTGATCACATTGTGTGGTCAACATCCACGGTCAATACTAAACACTACAGCACTCCAGTCTCACTGCTATGATATACAATCAACATTACTTTGGTTCAGTCTTGTGATAGACTGAAGGTGGTACAAATAGATCAGATTTATTGAATGCAGTTTTTGTAAGACTTTGTTAGATTGCCATATTGGTATTGATATTACTATACAAAAGTGTTCATATATCATGAATCCGACTAATTACATGTATTTATGTCCTACTCTAGAGTAAAGTTGAAACGATCTCTTGCCATTTTGTACATACATACCTTGACATATGGTAAGTGTTCTTTGAGACTATTAGCCATGAGATTTACAGAAAGGATATGGTGAGTTCTACACTGGAAGAAGTCACACATGTTTTGGTCCATCAAGACAACTCTACAAAGATTTCCTATATTCTTTGCGAGAAGTATGTTTTTTGTTTGGGCTTTTGTTTTCAGAGTAGAATTTATTAACTGTTTCAGATTTAATAGAGAGAAAAAAAAGTATATATGTCTTTTACAGGTTTACAATTTGCTACATGTTTTCTATGGTAATGTATTGCAAGAGTATTCACATAAATATTTAGTAGCTATTTATTGAGTTTTTAACTTTCTATAACAAGATATGTATTATTGTAACAATATTGCTGTTACTTTGGTATGTAAACTTTTAATACAACAATTATATCACTGTCAAGCATTGATGGAATAATATGCTTTCTCCTTGACACAATTATTCAAAGACATAGTTTGTAATAGCCTATTGCAATTTTGTTTTATATATGAATATGTTTATGTATTTATAATATGTTTTTATTCACCAATGTGTATAGCCACAAGTAAGTAGTGTCATTATTAATATATGGAATTTAAAAATATTTATTTACATATTTTCTTACACACATGAGCCATTTTATCTCAAGAAAATTCCAGTGAAATTAAAAAAAATAGAGAACTTTTGTAAATCTGGCCACTTTTCAAATTAAAATGTTGGTAATAAAGGCAAGCCTGTCTAAGTGGGAGTTGGATATAGAGATGGTGCACAATGTGACATTATGACTGTCTACAAGTGAAGGTTTATGACACTCACTTGGATGGTAATGATGTGATAGGAAGTGGAGGTTTGTCCACAATAGATTAATGGCTATATCAGGTGCAGTAGGACATCCAGACATATCGACTGCTGGACTTCAATGGGAAAACAATGCTACAAGATGCATTTTCAACAGTCTCGGATGGCCTGGGTAAGAAATATGGTTCCAATTTCCTGTAGAGAAACAAATGCTGACCAAAAAAATCAATGAAGTTGCTTACTTGTGATTGAAAAAAAAAGTCTTTCTAAGGAAGCCTGCTATTTGAGATTTTCAAACATTTAATACAATATCTAGTGATCTCGTCATGATATCCCTGTGATATGAGGATAATCCTCAACAATTATTGGCACAATATTTTGTTTTCAATTTTGTATCAGTGATAATATCACATTTTGTAGACAAAATAAAATTGGATTCCCTCTATTTTCTCAGTGAAAAGGGTTAATTTATTATTCCATTCAGAGAAAGGGGTGCAAAGCACACACAAGTCTTCTTCAAAATGATATCTGTCTTTCGCGAAATGTGGGAGAACAAATGTAATTGAAAAGTATTTCGCAAAATTTAACATTCAATCTAGGCTGATGAAATCAGGTACTCGGGGCATGATGGGAGGAAAATACTGTAAAGTGACTGTCAGGGATTTCCCTAGGTGCCGACTTCCATGGCCAGTCAACAGGAAAGACTTTGGAGATCTCTGTTCCAGATTCCTGCCACTTCAGAGATCTATGTTTCAGATTCCTGCAACTCCAGGCGTTGTTCCATGAGAACTGACGGAACATTTGCAGTAGCAGTAAAAGTAATAAAAACAGACAATAAAATCTGTCAGTGAACTTGCGTGTTCAAATCTAGGATTGTTTAACATTGGTGATAATGAGGTTAACTTAAGTGTTAGTGACCACAGGAACATGATCTGATGATGATGAAGTGGTTGTCTTTGCATTTAACTCAGGATATGTGCAGTTATTGTAGAGATAAAACGCTGGTAGTGCTATCAATCCAAACAGTGGGTCAATTCCTACATGGAGAGTACAGTAATGGATCATTGCAATAATAGTACTTACTGTGATGGTTTTCAGTTATTGTAGACAATAACACTTTGAAAGTTTAAACATACATTTTCATCCAATTCAATAAAATCATTCAAGATGTCTGGTATGTTGGAAATGCGATTGTGTGCTAAGCAACTGTCCAGCTCAACTCCATTGGAAGTATACAATCTTTACTGTCTTTCAGATTGATTTCAACATATTTTATTGACTCAAATTTAACAGGATTAGACAAAAGTGACATCTTTCAGATCAACTACTGATCCATGCATTTCCTGCCTTAGTGGGTACCAGGTACATTTTAGCAGGTAAGAAACAGTGTTGATACTATATGCTAGAACCATGTGTGAGTACAATAGCTGGAAGAAAGCTGCATTTATACTAGAACCAAGCTGGAAGGAATCAGTGATACAAGAACCATGTGCCTTGTCAATTTCGCAATCATCAAAATCTAACTTTTTATCAGAAAATGTCTCAACAAGACAATTCCATCTTAGCTTGAGACCTCGGATACTGATATTATTGCATTACCAGAACATATCCAGAAATCGTTGTTCATCCCTGATTCACAGACAGAAGTACATATGTCAACGCTTATCAAATTGTCCGCAATATCCCATTGATATCATCTCGTCCTGTTCAGACCATCTCGAAGTCTGACTGTTCATGATTTGGTGTGTGAAATCGCATTAGAATTGCCCGAGAAGCAAAACTCCATGTTAATTGGCTCATCCAGACTATTGAGTTGATTCTGGTAATGATGACAGACTTTAGCAATGTGCAGAGAACTGTGAACACTAGGATAATTTATCCCTGCACATAGTTTGAAGGATGTATATACGCAGTCAGCACATAGTTTGAAGGATGTGTATACGTAGTCAGCACATCATTTTGTATATGCAGTCAGCACATAGTTTGGAGTATGTGTATATGTAGTCAGCACATCATTTGAAGGATGTATATACATAGTCAGCCCATAGTTTGAAAGATGTGTATACATAGTGAACACATAGTTTGAAGGATGTGTATATGTAGTCAGCACATAGTTTGGAGGATGTGTATACATAGTCAGCACATTTTTAGGAGGATGTGTAAATGTAGTCAGAACATAGTATGGAGGATGTGCATTCATAGTCAACACATAGTTTGGAGGATGTGTATATGTAGTCAGAACATAGGATGGATGAGGCTTAGTCAGCACATAGGCATAGGATAATTTTCAGACTTAGCTATGAAGAAATTGTGGAATCAATTTTATCATTTTCATTTAATTCCACCCACCGAGATAATTCTCATGGGAATATTTTTTCGTACATTTTCATAGGGTTGAAAATAGTTCTTGAAGGTTATACAAAAATGACTGTCTGAAAATAGTGTTGCTACAATAATAATAATATACACTTGTATAACACCTAAATGTATGTTATGTGATTTCAACTCATATAAAATTTTGGAATGATGATAAAATTTCCCTTTTTACTCGATCTTGATGTTAATCAATATATTCTAAAATATGTTCTTATTTATTGTATTTTTTTTTTACATTGATACCAACAGTTCACCAGTTCTTGACGGCAAGAAAATAATTTGAAAAAAATATGAAATATTTCTAGAATATTCTATTCTCTAAACATCAGTATTGTATGACAAATTCAGAACTATGAAGAAAAATGGAGAACAAAAAGTCTTCATTTCCCTAGAAGGAAGATACCATCAACTTTCACAAAACCATGACTAAATATGTCTTCAATATGCAAGATGCATCAACAAATACACAAACACCAAATATGTTAAATGCTGACATTCTGCAAGAATTTGCATACCAACCTGACATGCTGTAATATTCTCAGATCTGCAGAAAAAACCACTGTGAAAAACAATCCTGATGATTTTCTTTAGCCGAATGCATATCCATTCTAACACATCGCTCTAGTAGCATAGAGGTATGTGTCAGTGCTGTCACCTCTCACCTTATTAATTGGCAGGTCTTGTTTTACAGCACCACCAGTTCCCAGAATTGTTCATTCAAGTACCATGACTTGACTGTCAAGGCAGTCGCTTTAGCCAATAAAAGGTGAACCATTATAAGCATACTTCAAGAAGATTTCTTCAGCAGTATGAATTTCACACAGCTCAGAATTGTTGTAATCCTTTGTTTGCAGACATGCCAGAACCAAGCTCTCCTGGGTTTGTAATATTGCACTGCATAGAACCTCTTCCACAGACTGTGTTGTGCAATGAAAGCAGACAGAAATAATGATAGCATTGTACATATAGTGTGTGTAATTCCATTTGGGGATAGAGAGAAGAGATGGATCGATGCACTGAAGGTGGGTGCAGATGGTAGTAAGTGTAGGTGAGGGTGGGGGTGGGCAATTGTAAGTGTAGATGGGGGTGGGTGTAAGTGGTCGTTGGTGAGGGTGGGTGTAGTAATGATGGGTCTAGATGGGGATGGGGTGTACTTGTGTGTGGAAATGCTAATTCATCTGTGAACTTAGTATCTTTGAACAATTTCATGCCTAATGTAATTATTATTATGGGAGCAGAATCTATCATTGATGTAACAAAAGCGGTCCTATGTGTAACAACGGTTCTCTATGTAACAACGACTGCCTATATGTAATTAACCATGTACTTTTTCAACTAAAACCAGTATACTTCAATTTTACTTCTCTTGTCATGACATTCACTGTATTTGAAAACACTCAATATTGATCTGAAATCCTTTTAAGAGACAGAATTCTATATTGAAAAGCTCTTTAACTCGAGTAGCACAGGATATCATTGCATTCATATAATAGTTCGTAATAAATCTGTAATTATTCCCACTCCAAATGAAGCCATTGGGGTATCGAAGTGTCTCTTTGTATTTCGTCCTAAAGAGGCAATGCATCATGTCTTGGTCCCACCATCAGGATTGTAGAAATATGGTGTCTTATCTAATCATGAAATAACTATGTAATTGAATATTCATACTAATAAGTCTGTCTGATACATACTCATACTTCTGGTGAATGAATTTCTGTCACACACCAGTCAAGCCGATCAGTTAATATGATCAATACTCTCTAGAATTTGTAATGCTCCCAGTCTTCCATCAATTTCTTGAAGTCTGTGCCTCTACTGGCAGCCAAGATAGCCTAGTCATGGCATAGCCTAGATAGTCAGAGGAACATTGGCAGGAATTCTGTATGCATTGGAGTGTCTTGGGAATTTCCTATCAAGAAAAAGTTGAGATGTTTTTGTTCTGCTGAAATGATATTTCTCATAATGAATGATAGTTCAAGGACATGGCATCACCATTTGAGTTTCATTTCTCCAGAACATCTTAATTGTTTTTGAGCCAGCCTATCATATGTGTCCTATAATTATCACTGACATTTTCTATCCTGAAATCATTCAGACAAAGCTAATATGATTTCCCCACACCCCAGTCCTTTCTATGTTGATTGGTGCTTTCCCCTTTGAAACTCAAACAGGATATCTTAAACAAGTAGCATTCTGAGCATTGCACTTTGAGGATCAATCCTTTTAAATGATTACTCTCTAATTGGATGGCACATTATTTATTCACTGAGGCATATTCGATATCAGCATATCACTTGGCTCACATTATAATGCATTAGTGCCTCTCTCTGCATGCTTTTTATAGGACAATTAACAGCCTGTAACTAACTACCCTAGGAGTTGGAGCCAATGCAAACACTAGCTGTCATCATCTATTTGCATAACAAACTCATTTATTGACATTAGGTCGTAATTCTGACAATGCAGTTGTCTATATTGAGTTTTTCCTATATTTTTTTCTTCCCATGTGGGCATACTAGATGTTGTAGACAAATACTGGTGTTTTGTTTCAAATGGAAGGATCTGTATTTCATGTTCTGCTTGTTGGTCAATATCCATAACTATATGTATATTTACTCCAGAAGTAGTATCCATAATGTATTACTCTTGTACATTATGAAGTATCATACCTTGTAAATATATGCCTCAAATTTTCCTTTGATTGGTGAATCAAGTTAAAATGAATTCCATCAGAAATGCTATACATGAATTTTAGATATTATTTTATATTTGGTTATTCAACACATTAAGTTGATTAATTTTTAAGAAAATATATTTAGTCCTCACTGTACTGCTCAAGATATCAAGAAGTAAAAGTATTTGAGACATGTTTTGAGTTGAACAAACTCATTGCTATGAATTGAAAGAAATTTGATAGCTATTACTTGATGATGAAGACATTCATATGCTATGCCATGGTTTTTAGTCATTTCTGTTTTATTCCATTTGAAACGCAAAATGTTCATAAACCTTTAGATAAATCTTCCTCACAACTGTGTTCAGTAAACTAAAAGCTCAATTCACTTTTCATTTCATAAAAGAAATATTCAACTTTAGTTTCTTTATGCCATAACAAGTACATATGATTTTCATATCATGTAACCTTATCCTACTCATTAAAATATTCTATATATTTTGTAAAAGGTAATGGAAACTAGGAGGCAAATAAACAAAATCCATATGTGCCCCAATCTTGTATATTAATAAAGGAATGTAATTCGGTATCAAACCACCATTTTCCAATTATCTCAAGTGGTCATGTTTTAAACATTTCGAAAAAAAGAATTAAAAAAAATTCTATTATGTAAAGCACATTTTCTCATGTACAATACACGCAAAATAGACAATACCAGATATTGATAAACAAATAATCAATTATTGATGGCCTTGTTAATTTTCTAACTATATATTCCCATAGCTATTCAACTTGTAGTTATATTTCAGGTGGTTAGGTAAGCTGAGAACTGCCAAAAGTGACACCATGGTGCTTATAATTAGCCAGGATGGTTGCAGTACAATAATGTTTTCACATGGCATGATGTTTTCATTTGTGTATACATCCTGATCCATATATTCCTCCTGTCTGAACTGTGAAGGTCTTCCTGGACATGAAGCTTATTGATTAGGATTACAAAGATGTGTTTACATTGAACATGGAACACTGGCAATCTAAACAAACAACCACTGGCTAGTAGGAAGGTTGAAGAGTTCAACTACTGCAGGATAAAATGGAATAGTTTACATTGGACATTGGAATAGTTTGCATTGGACATTGCATTTCTGGAATATTATTTTTCTCATATGAAGTAAATTATTTCATTTTAAATTTAGATAGTTTTGCCAGTATTCTGGTTTATGTATTATTTTGGTAGTGAATGGTGCATAATGTCACTTTGACATGCATTTTCCCCCACATAATATGACAAAATCATGCATTGATTAATATTCAGGCTTTGTTACCATTACTTTTAACCACATTTCCCTGTACTCTGTGAAATTATGGCAGTGCTGTTACATTACTGAATACTCAGCTCTTCAAGAATAACAATATATTTTCTAACATTTAAAAATATGTTGAATAATGATAATAATATATTCTATAATAGAACTAATTTGTTTTAATATCCTAATAGTATTACATTTTGGTTTTATTTCCATATGCATATTTTATTACATGAAACAAAAGAGCAATAATTTGGCCATAAAAGAAGGCTGCGAAAAGAAGAGCTTCTCTTTCCCAAACCATATACGAGGTATTTATATCCTGCCATCAGGGGTTTTCGAGGTAGTAAGGAAATAACACTGCTTACCTCGTTATTAGTTGCCAACCATCATTGAAGCTGAACATTAATACATACTGGAAACAGTATTTTAGTTTCTCAACAACAAACCATTGCAAGAAATCATCAGTAATCTGATTGCCATTGATTTTTTATTTGGAGGTTCCTTAAAAATGTCAAATGAAACATGTATAGTGGTCAATAATGGATTATGTTTTTTATAAAATAGAAAGCCATATAGATATTGTTTGTCTGAAAACATGTTTTATTATTTTAATACGTATTTATTATAGAGAAATACGTGGCTGAAAAAAACCCTGTTTTAAACATGTTAAATGTGAACACTGAAAAGTCAAAGTTTGCAATGTGCACATTTTTCTGGCACATATGACAGTTTTGCTTCATAACATTGTTGAATGCATTTTACATGTCTACTAGTTCATAATTCTGGTGATGAGGCTTCTTTTTCTTTTGAAATACATGCAACAGAAATGAGATACATTGAAAAGAACAATCTTTTTCACTTTTGAAATGAGTAAGAGTGACCCAAATTGGCTTTCATAGTTGTCCAGCAACTAGTGAGCACAGCTGTTTCACATGATGTTTGGGCTATGATCTCAATAAGGAAAGCAGACTACTGCATGAGATTAAATTTCATCCCATTTTTGGTATTAGTGATCATTAACTCCACACCACATAGGGGCAAGCTCAAAGTGCATAAACATTGAATATACTAAGAGGGGTATATATATATACTAAGAGGGGTATATATATACTAAGAGGGGTATATATATACTATGAGGTGTATATATACTAAGAGGTGTATATATACTAAGAGGTGTATATATACTAAGAGGGGTATATATACTGGCCCCTTCACCCATAAAGAGTTGTGGACCCCCCTGTCTTCAGAAACAAAATATGAGAAAAAATGCCTTTGGTTTTGTAACATAATTATATTAGACTGCCATGTCTCTGATGGCCCAGAATTTACACAAGTGTAAGCATGTGTAACTCCATGCTTACTCCAGTGTATATCAGCTGTCATTTGTAGTCATTTATTGTTCACTTACTGACAAATGTATTGATTTCACATGAGCTTCACAGATCTCATTCTCAGTCCCCCGTTGCCCAATGCCAATGAGATTTGTCAAGGAGATTCACTGATATATACACAAATTAAATAACTTCATCCAAGATCTAGTTTACTCAATCATGGAAGAATCTGGAAATGTACAAATTAACAATGATGATCATTATCATCATCATCATGAATTGAGATCTACAGTAATTTATCCATTTTGCATTTACTATAACATTTCAATATTTTTGACTATGTTTACTAATGAAGTACATTAATATTAAACACAAAATATGTTGTTGTTGGCATTTTTATTTGAAAGCTGAATCTTTGTGGAATCTGGGCATAAAATAAACAAAGTCTCATTTTGGAGCGAGTTCATGTCCTCCACTATCACATCCCAAACACCTAAGATTTAGCTGTGTTGGCCTTCCTGCTGAACAACTCTATTACCACATACTTCATTCGATTATAACAGGGTGCTTAGCATGCTTTCAAACACATACTTCAGTCCTAGTGGTGCAGCCACAGAGGACATGCAAGGACGTAGGACTGAGGCATGAAGCACTTGTCTCGGCAAACCGCAAGCTTCGTAATCCATAGAGTGATGTATTTGCTTGGACTATATTCATTTCTGAGATCGCCACAATTCTAATGGATTAGGAATTATAATAGTCTTCTACAGAATTCCACTATATTTGAGATCTTAGAATAATGTCTGCAATAAGAGTGGCGTAGTCATGCTATCCACTTTATTCCAAAATCCAAGGGGAATAATGCATGACCGTATAGTAAGTCAGCCTCTTCAACTGGAGAGTCTGTGTCCCAAAATGACAGCGACTTCCCTGACAACTATTGACTAGGGGTGCAAAGATCTTAATAACCTCTGTTCTTAATATCAGGACAATAAATAAGGGTGACAGGATCACATGATCTTCCTATAATGTCATCAAGAGTTCTGCTATAAGACTGATTTGTTGACACATCAGGATATTTATATTTGCATGTGAGGGTATCAGCATTTAACCTACTTTATATCAAAGGAAACATTATAGCAATATGATTCACTTGTTTGCTCATCGGACCCAATAGGTCAGAAGAAATAATATCGGTTACATGAAGAAGGTTTATAGCATTTATCTTTAAACAGAATAAATGTTTATTATCATAGATACATATGATCATTTTGGACTAAATTTGAGCTATAAATTCAAAGTACATTCAGCTTGAATTCATGTATATATCATTACTGTTGTACTTCCAAAGCCTTTCACTGATTTAGTATGGTTAATTCCATCATATACTTCATAACGCTGCCTTAGAGTGTCTTCCCAACTTGAATTATGTACATGTACTCTATTCCCTTTTTGGATTGCTGTGCAGTTAAAGAGAAAATAAATCAAGGAACATGAATAATTAAATGAGAAAACTACTATCTACATATTGATCTCTAAAAATTCAATTAAGTATGAAAACATTGATAACCAGTAGGACATGAATTATAAGTAGCTGTTTGAATAAAGCACATGTAGACAAATTAAGCATTATTTCAGGTAAAAATGCATTTTATCACTAAGTAGGTCAACAAGCTGTAATTCTATGTATTTAAATGATAAGTACACTTTTGATGGCTTTTATTCTGGCTTTCAGTGATACTACACCCAGTGCAGCTGAGCTCTTTACAGCACTACTGAGTATAATGTAGTACCATGGACTACAACCATGATGATATCCAGTTCAGCTGATCTTTTACAGCACTATGCAATACCACATGGAGAACCACGGACACAGCGCTCCCAGATATGTCACAGCTCAAAGAGCTGGTCTCCAATAACAACTTGTCCACTTCTACTTCTTTATCATGTTTATTGAGAAGTGAATACTCTGTATGTTACTGTTTCATAAGACTTCTAGTCTAGGGTAATGTTTCTCAAAGTTTTCATATCCACTATGAGACCATAGCACTCTTGTAAGTTCCTGATCGTCATGTATAAGAGAGTGCTTATGGTCTCATAGTAGATATGAGAGCTTTGTGAAGCAATACCCTGTCCTTTATTGTTTTAATGATTTTGTACATGTAAAATAAAAATCATTAAGAACTTGTGAAAAGCAAAGTCTCCAATGTCATGTTGACAAGGACATGGTTGACGTCTAGGTCTGACCGAGCCTCTTTGTTGTCCACGGACACTCACAAACTTCTTCATATATATCCCATGGGAGCACTCATCGCTGACCAAGAACAAAATGTCAATGGTACTTTTGAACTTGTTTGGTCATGGATGGCCAATATTCTAGGACTTGTCAATATAATGTAAATGATCTACTCCATTCAGATACAGTGAAACAAATAGAAAAAACCCAACTCAGTTTGATACGGTATATTATTTATGGATGGTTTATTATGTATTCTATGATATACAAGTATAGAATACATGTCCATGCAAATATTGTACTATTTTGTATTTTACGTCATAGGTCTCTTACAGAGAAGCAATCTTTTTTTTAACTGAATATTTTGAAATTGTATATCCTGTTTTTGTGTTCCTCATCCAAAATCCCATGTGTGGGTTTCAATATACGTCTACCTTGAAGTAATAATTATGATGTAATTATCATCAATGTCTGCTACCATTTTAACTACATCTCCCATTCATGTTGATGGATAACCAACTTATTCAATCTAATTCCTTCTAGCATAACATCCATGGAAACCTTCCTGTTTCGACATATTTCTGGCATCAATCCTCCACCAGTAATCTCCAATGATTACGAAAGGTGTTAGTTTTTGTTGACGCTATTAGCAGTGAAAGGGTTCATTCTCCTTCCTACCAGATATGGAGGTTTGCGGATTATGTCATTAGATGATGTGCTATCTGTAGCATGGAAACATGTAATCCCAATGCTCAGCTTCTTCCTCATCTTCAAGCTGGAAGGATTAAGTCTGTAATTGTGTAATGTCCTACACTTTCCATTGAGGTGTATAGCCTCTAGGTATGTCATCAGGAACAGATATCAACTGTTTACCAAAGATTATGCAACTAAATGTTTGAAATGTATAAAGATTTTTTTCTCTCTGAAATTCACATTGCAATGATGGCAGTATCATTGTCTTGTCCTTCAATGAATGTCATGAAATTTATTGGATATCTTCATAACATGAAGGATAATTCATGACAAGTTGGTCTCATGATCCATTACTTTCATGGCACCCCGGTACCGTGACAGATAACATCTCAAATTTCATTGCTTAAATAATATCCAGGCAAGAGTTTATACCATTTACATTGTTTAAGTTGTTTTATATTACTTGTAAAATTAGGTATAACTGGAGGATGATTGTATTTAATATTGTTGAATAATTTTACATTATTATTTTCAGAATTTCTGCAATGATATTTAGTTAATCATATTATGTGATCATGTACAAATAAGCATGGTAACTAATCTATTCATAATTGTGCAGTGCTTGCATCTCAATAATGGTCTATTGCAGGGTATTGTTTCTTGAAGCTCTCATCTCCATCATCTCCTCATAGTACTAATGACACAATAGGGTCCACGATCAACCAAAGGTTATTCAGCAAATACTGTCATTAAGATAAGATAAGATAAGATAAGATAAGACTTTATTTCCCACCAGGGGACTTTGTTGCACATTTATGAGAGCATATAAAAACACAATAGGAAAAAAATGAGTGATATATACATACATACACATACATACATACATACATACGTACATATACATACACATACATACATACATACATACACATATATACATATGCACATACACACACATACACATACATATACATACATATAAATATAAACATAAAATATATAAGCACTACATTTATAAAATATGAATATAAATTAATATGTTTAAGGGAGCTAAGATTTGGGTATAAATGATGTACGGGCCCGTTTTGTTTTAATTTTTGGCATTAGGAATCTGCGACCGGAAGGGAGAAGTTTAAAATGGCTGTTGAGATCATGGCTAGAGAGTCATTTACTATCTTAGTGGCAAGTTTCAAAACACGTTCTGCATACATAGAATCGAGAGGTTCAAATGCAGATACTGTAATTTTCATACATATTATCACAATTCTATATATTTTTGTTTTGCAATGACAGGGCATCGTACCAGCACTGAATAGAAAACAGAAGAACAGACTGTAATAGACTGTACACAACTACTATACAATAATGACATCATGGCGGAGTATGCTGTGTTTGGGGCAAAAGTTAACTTATCATCAGTGATTGTGCCAAGATATTTATATTTAGTAACAATATCCACAGGTTCGCCTTTTATGCACACATTAGTAAAATCTTCTCTCTTTTACCTAAAGTCTGTTATAATTTCTTTCATTTTACTTACATTCAGTTGAAGAAAATTATTACAACATCAGTTAGAAAAATCTGAAATATCTTGTCTGTAGTCGAGTTCACTATTAGAGTAGGCTAACAAGAGCAGTGGCATCTGCAAATTTTATAGTTGAACAATTTACATGTGTAGTACGACAGTCATTAGTATATATAATGAAAGGCACTGGTGAGAGAACACAGCCTTGTGGAGCTCCAGTATTGATGGATGTATAATTGGAACAATGCCCATTTACGCTTACATTGATATCTCACATTAGAGTATCATAAAGGATTTCATGATGTAAAGTCATGGTATGATTGAAATTGAAATTTCAAAGTAGAGACATGTTTGTGACAATAGAAACAAAATTTCACCATGATATTTAAATGTTCATTTCCCCATCACCAATAGCCTTATGGTTCAAAATTTCAAAGTAGATTGAAATGAATTTTCATGATGATGTTTATGTTACGTTTTCCCTCATTAGACAAATCGAAGGCATGTTGAGTTTAGGTTAGTCTATAAATTCCGATTCATTCTTTGAAATTTCCGACACTTAGCAGAACATCATGTGTAAGCTACCAGAGAAATCTGTTAGGTCACATTCTGTAACTTAGGTTGAGATTTGTACAAATTTTCAATTCCAATTGCTATGCTTGTGGGGGTCGAAATACAATTTATTTGTTGCATTGCTTTGATTTATCACACATTACTACTAGACAGGAGCCAAGATGGAATGGTAATTGGCCCAAATTGTTTCTGTCTGGCCTGATTGGATCGTAAAGTGGAACACTTGCCTACAAATTATATTATCTTAGTTGGCGAAATTCACACTCCTTCCCAAACTCTGTTAAAGCACCCATCTGATATAGACACACTCTGGACAGAAGCATATAAATATTCACAGATTTTAGGGGTGTGTGATCAGACAGTTGTATTGGCCAGATTTGGCGGGGGCTCATTCTTGAAAGATAAATGATTATTTATGGAAAACATCAGGTTAAAGAGACATTGGTAAATGTTGCTTGGAAAGCATAAAACGATAATTGACCTCTCCATGCATACCGTAGGTGGTGAAAATTGGTATTGTCATTAATTCTATATTTCCATGTCTGTATGAGTGTGTGAGCGAGTTGTTTTCCACAGTATTTCAGACATTACAGCAATCTGCTTATGTTGGGAGGATAACCTGATACAACTATGTCTTACTGTAAGACAGACAAATAATTGTTAGTACAGAAAGACTAAGGAAGATTACTGTACACTATTCAAGCAGACATATAATCCCAATCCTCTACAATCTTCTACAAACCTCTATGGAGAAAGTCTCAGGCCAATTACTGTTAGCCCACAGGGGGCCAAATAAGTAAATTTAGAAAATATACTCAACAAAATTAATTAAGGGCCAGCAGATATGTAGTTGGGTAGCTCAAATTTGGAACACTGGTGCCCTTCTTCTTCATATATGTGTCTGCAAGTTCTTGAAGAGTACCTGGATCCTGTAGACATTCAAAAAAGCTCTTGGCCCTTAATTAATTTTGTTGAGTATTTTTTGTCAGATACTGCACTGGCATTTTGCCCACAGCTTATAACTCGAAAACAAGAGACGATACAACGATAACATGACATTGACTTGAGTATGAATATCACATTGAGTAGTCAAGTGATTCACTGATTGGCTTGCTTTGTCTTCATTTAAGGCTGGCAGAATTGGTGAAATTAGTGACAGCAGTGATGATAAAATTTCATGTTTTGGTTTCGTTTTTCATTTTAATTGATAAACTATTAGATAACTTGCAGCGGAAGATAGCACACATCACCTCAAAATTAATATTTTTTAATGTATAACCCTCAGCCCATGTGCAGGAAATTACAGTACTGACTGTGCTATCCTCCCAATTACTGCCTACTGTGCTATCCTGCCGATTACTGAATGTGCTATCCTGCCGATTACTGACTGTGCTATCCTGCTGATTACTGACTGTGTTATCCTGCTGATTACTGACTGTGCTATCCTGCTGATTACTGACTGTCCTATCCTGCTGATTACTGACTGTCCTATCCTGCTGATTACTGACTGTGCTATCCTGCTGATTACTGACTGCTAACCTGCTGATTACTGACTGCTATCCTGCCGATTACTGACTGCTATCCTGCCCTGTGATGTCATCTTGAAGTATGAGGTAGTACAGGTGCTGCAGCTAATGCAGTCTCCATTGTTACAGATCATGGTCTGGTCTTGATCCATTTTGTGGTACTCTGTATACATATGTGTCCATATTCATTACAGTACCAATTCTGGTATCAGCACCAATGGGTAACCTGCATTAATCATGCTGATATTTCACAAGATACAGACTTAGTCTACTCATACACCAAATATTAACTTTATCATTGTCTATTTAATATAATATTATGGTTTTTTTCAATGTATTCATGCAGTTTTAATAAGGCGATAACTTTACAAAGAAAATTGAAGATTATTTAAATTCTTAGATTGTGAATGAGATTGCCACGCACACATTACTGCTAGATTTAGAAACATCACCTGATACATTACAAAAAAAGTTTGAAGCCATGTTAAAAATGTAGTATTTTTCATTAGGAGAGGAAGTGTATGAGCTCATTGCATGCTGGAATTCATCTTGTGTTGTTCATCCTTCGGAATCAGGAAGTAATTGTTATGTATTGCCAAGTTTCATTTGATGACTGCACACCTTGCTTGACAGAACATTCCAATAAATTTACCCTGAAGCAAGACAGTATACTATTTTGGCCAATGAGAGAAACAACTTTGAACTTGTAATTAGATTGTGGTAGATTAATAGTTGTATTTTTATCCAATAATTAGCTCCCGAGGCCACAAAATAGATCCTTTGCCACTGAAATCAGAGATGTTCACTGAGATAGGTGATAAATTACTCCATATCTTACTGTATTCTGTGATAGGTGACAAATGCTAATCCCCCCCCCCCCATTATATTCTAACACAACCCCATATTCTCTGTGATAGGTGGCAAATTCCCCTCTATTTATGAGCCCCTATTCATTATACCTTAGGTATAGGTGACAAATTCCTCTCTATATCTCACTGTATCCTGTGATAGTTTACAAATCACCCCCCCCCTATAATCTAACACCTCCTTTTCTCTGTAATAGATGGCAAATTCCCCTCTATATATCCCCTTTTTATGCTTTCATTCCCATTTTTAACCTTAGGTAAGTGCTATCATATCTTTATGGTGCAGAGTTTGGCGATATATAAATGTCCATATTATTATCATTATTATTATATATTAGCCACCCTTCCCCTCATTGTACCTTTGTGATAGATGGCAAATCCTTTTGTCATGACCTCTGTGATAGGTGGTGAATTCTCCTCTAGTAGTCGCCATCCCAGCGTACCCTCACTTTTCCCTCGTGATAGGAGGTGAATTCCGCTCTATATCCCCATCACTCCTCACTGTACCCTGTTGGTGATGGAGCACTAATCACCAACTGTAGAAAAGTGCACTTGACTTGACAAGACATTGATCTGTGCAAGGTTTCGATTCAATGAATTACACCACAAGTACCTGTCAATGTCACTCCGGCATCATGAGCACATGACATGAGCACAGCTATGTCATTCGTGGGCACATATCTGGTACTTGTGTTTTCCAGAAGTTTGGACATGATGGTTGTTTAACCTATTTCACATGACTGCTGTGGATACCTTCATCTGTCTGGCCAGTGACAGGGTCATTAATACCAGCTACTTCCAGGTCTATAACTAGTGCCGCAGTGCCACGTGGTTGAAATACCAGCTGCTTCTAAGCCTATAACTAGTGCCACAGTGCCACGTGGTTGAAATACCAGCTGCTTCTAAGCCTATAACTAGTGCCGCAGTGCCACATGGTTGAAATACCAGCTGCTTATAAGTCTATAACTAGTGCCGCTGTGCCACGTGGTTGAAATACCAGCTGCTTCTAAGACTATAACTAGTGCCACAGTGCCACGTGGATGAAATACCAGCTGCTTCTAAGCCTATAACTAGTGCCGCAGTGCCACGTGGTTGAAATAGCAGGTGCTGATTGGCACTCGGTTCACATAATCAAATTAAGAATGAATTGATGTAAATAATTGTCATCAATGTGTATTTGCGTACTGTTGTCAAAGCCATTCCTATTTTAAGCATATTAATTGTTTAACCATCTTCCAAATGGATATAACCTGTTCCCAGTTGGCAGCAAATGTATGTGCCCTATCTCAACAGCAACTAAATTGGACAACATTACATTTGGCTTTCAGTAAGATAACACTATAATCTCAATTCAGTAATTATTTGATTGGTTCACAGATCAAGTGAATTTAAAACCATTAAACTTTCACTCCATGCAAACATTCTCAATCATCATTGTCAGGCTGGTATCAGTAACGCTTTTCAAATATTGAAAGCGGTGAATGGAAAGCGCTATTTTAACAGACATGACTGGTTTGTGGCAATCACTGCTGACTGGAATAGCCACCTCTCTGTGTGTTGATTTCCTATTTGTGTCCTCTACATCATGATAGATGGTGCTGATGAGTAGTCTTTAAACATCGTCTCATGGTGGCCCTTTCCCCAAAACTTTGCTTGTCTTACGTTGGCATACATTATGTAAACTTAATCTCAATATCCTCCAAACATGTATTTCAAACAGCAGATACTGTTATCTACTATAAAATATTAAATAGAAAAGTTCTATAGTCAAAACTATATTTGAAGCTGAAATAGAAGGTGTCTTGCATTGACTTGTATAGAATGTGACACAGATATTGACTTGTAGAGGGTATTATATACAAGGTATACTTGAAGGTATATGTGCAATCCTGAAGACATCTACAAATTGCAGATATCACATTTCTTACAAGTCAGTAAGGAAATACTATGTTAATGCATTTCCGTAAGGGACTGAATAGAACTAGCGATGATAATGTGATACGGTACTGATATCACACCAAATTTGTCATTGTACATTTTTCTTTTAAATTTATTTCGTAAAGGTGAGCCGTGTAGTCACTGACCTCTGATCTGAATGGACTGTATGAGCAGAAGGGACTGCCCAGTCTGCCAGTCCTGTGCCGGTCAGTATGGCTGAATGGTTGAAAAATACCTCGGAGTATGGCTAAGTCTGTCGTGACCACCCTACTGGAAGTAACGAACACAAACTTGGACATCCAGACAGCTGTAAGCTCTGAGAACTCGGAGTGGACACGTCACCCAGCACAACCCCACTGAAGTCCTCCAGACATTATCAATAAAATACCGGAATCTGAGGAAATTACTCAATTCTAATGATACTTTGATGCATTAACCTTATATAGCGTGTAAAGGAGGAGAAATCTTTACTAATTTCTGCTATAAAGTATGAGAGATGGGAATCCATGAACAGACCTAACTATGAATTTGCCATTGGTCATACAATCATTATTATTTAATATATTTATCCAATATTAGTTGGAGTAATTAAGGCTTAACAAGTGACCTTATGGTTTCAATGAAGACGTATACTGATAATACTTAATTGACTCGTGTATAGGTTTTAAAAGTACAAATATCTGACGCAATGAAATTAGATATACTGAAATGCATAGAACAGATCTCTGTCTATCTTATGCAAACTAGTACATATCTTAATTAACCCTCTGCAATATTGAAGACCTATTGATGTATCATGGAAATCAATCGCTTGTGATACAGTGTTTTAATAGGATGAAGATGAATATGTATTCTATGAGTGCAAACACTTAAAGTATACGTCAGTGGTACCATGTCTATATGTATTGACTGTCAGTGTTAGCTATAGTCTGACAGTCGTGCCCAAGGGACCTCCAAGTAATCTGTACTCATAATGTTTATGAGATTAGTGCAATGTGACAGACAGTGAAATGGATGCTGATTAGAAGGGGAAGTCCTTCAAGACCTTGCTGCAGACAATTTGCACCTGCATGATTTCTTGTTAACATAACAGTTCGGGTCACAGAGTTTTGAGTATCTGCTGGGGATAGTCTGGGTTTGTGCTGGAGTTTAGACCGAAGAATAGGAACATTTGGAAAACTTGTATAATGTAGATTCTATGACATGTGTAGTTATTGCATTATTTACCTATAATCTTAATCTATATATCTATAACTCTCACACTCTCTCACACTCTCACTCACTCTCACACACTCACTCACTCACACACTCTCTCTCTCTCTCTCTCTCTCTCTCTCACACACACACATGCACACACACTCACTCACACTATCACATTCACTCACCCTCACACACACTCACGCTCTCTGTCACGCTCTCTCAGTCACACTCTCTCAGTCACACACTCACACACACTCACACTCTCAGTCACACTCTCTCAGTCACACTCTCTCAGTCATACACACACACACACACACACACTCTCACTCACTCACACTTACACTCTCTCTCACACTCTCTCAACCACACACTCTCTCACTCACTACACTCACATTCACTCACTCTCTCACACTCTCTCACACACAATCTCTCTCTCACACACACACTCACTCTCACACACATTTTCACTCACTCTCTCTCTCTCACACAAACGCTCTCATACACACTCTCTCACTCACTCACACACACATGCTCTCACATACACTCACACACTTTCACTCACTCTCACACACATGAACACACTCTCACTCACTCTCTCACACACTCACTCATTCATACACTCTCACTCATACACTCTCACTCACTCACACACACACACACACACACACACACACACACACTCACTCACTTTCACTCTCACACACATGTTGACTCTCTCACATACACTCTCACACGCTCTGACACACTCACTCACTCTTTCTCTCACACACACACACACTCTCACTCGCTTACACACTCACTCTCTCACACACACACTCTCACTCACTCACTCTCTCACACACACACACTCACTTTCTCACACATCCACTCACTCTCTCTCTCTCACACACACACACACACACACACTCTCACACATTCTCACTCACACACAATCACTCATTTCTCCTTCCCTATTTCTATTTGTCTTTCTCTCCACCTCTCTTTCACGACTATTGTCATTAATATATTATTCATAAGATATGATTTTAGAAGGGGACTATTTAGATATAATCATCTGGTTATGGTTGAAAAACTGAGTAGGGTGTTGTGATGGTAGGATAGATGAATGGATGGATCAATAGATGGTGATAAATGTATGTGGTCTGAATGGTTAGATAGTGGGATACGGTATAGCAATACATATGGTTGCCAGGTTGGGTGGGTATATCATTCAATTATATATA
>JAUTBT010031169.1:0-17320 GCA_032361225.1 Lepetodrilus schrolli | reverse complement strand
ACACACACACACACACACACACACCACACACACACACACACACACACCACACACACACACACAGCACACACCACACACACACACACACACACACACACACACACTTCTATTCTGTACAACCATGGTTTACATCACTCATAGATTAACTATTATCAATGACCAGTAGTTTACACTGTAGATCACTATCATCACAGCTTGGTTAGATTACCACATCAAACATCCCACCTAAGTATTTAATGTACTATGATACACATATTTCTATAAAACAATTAGTGTGCTTACCTCTCCTATTGCATAGGGATGACCATTGGGACATCCTGAAGCAAAATACATCAATAAATTAATTAGCACATCTTGACAGTTTATATTAATATACTAGTACTGTATTCATAATATACATAGCAGTGAAAGACTGAGATTTCTCAATCTGAGAAAAGTGGTATCATTACTGCAGTGAAGAGAACACCTTCTGGTACTACTGAACCTGCTGTGAACCATGATTCCGACTGCCACTTTTGTCAGTCCATCGTACAATTATTTGATCAATTTGATACACCATATTAAACATTTACGATGTTTCAGATTTGTACCAGTTATTTGTGTTTGTTGATTAACTGAATATATTCTGTTTTGACTTCTATTTGTCGATAAAACTATTGAAGGCTAGCTCGTCGTTAGGGTTGCCATATCTATTTTTACCAGCTCATGATGTCAGCATACATTGTCTAGTTTGGGGAATTTATAGTTTTCTACTCAAAGTTTTGCTGACAATTATATTATAAAAGTATTTAATAAATAGGATATTTCATGTCTAGTGAAATAACATGTATCTCTCATCTTGTGAAAATATCTCCTTTCCAACGTTACTCAATGAGAGATTACATACTATTTCACTAGACACGTGAAATATCCTCTATATCTATAAAACAATAATCTAATGCCCATCAATGTTGTTATTGTTAAATGTTTAATATTCAGATGAGCTCTTCGTCAATGATTTGAATCCTGGAAGACTGCAACTAATACCCTGTGTAGAGTCCCCATTTCGAGGCAGCCCAGCCACTTACTAAAACACTGCCTCCAATTCCAAATCTCATAGAACCTGTCATATATATTTGACATCTGATTTACCAAGTCGTATCGCGCAGAAATGATATAAATGTCATCAGCAGACATACGTATGCAATAGAACAAAGTGAAACATGAAAAAATGCAGCTGTGGTCTAATGCAATTTTTAATCTGATGTTAAAAAATAAATCACAAATAAATAATTGCTCGAATGCATAAAAGCACGTGACCTCAATGGAATGCCTCTTGTTGATTTCAAAATATACGGGATCCTGTTAAGGCTATTTCATATATTAATATTATAATTTCGATACAATCGTCAAAATATCGCATGCAGCTTGTTTCGAACCTTAATACCCCGAAAACCTGTCACTCGATGGTATTATGCTAGTGACTGCAAAAAAAACAAACAATAAAAGCTCAGTGACCTACTGCCCAAATGTGAGGAGTGAAATTTGAAATTTGTAGAACTAGTCTAATTTAAACATAGCCAGAATTTAGATTGATATACCGATCATGACATACACTATGTGCATTGAAATAAACATTTCCAACCGATCGTTTGGTGGTCACTGATCAGACTGAAAGTGCGAGTTAATAAATTGGGGTTTTGCTTACCTAAATCAGACGTTTTAGCGGCGCATATTATATATTAGTCCAATGTTTGTTCAGCATGCTAGTGTGTATGCAGGTGAAGATTTCGTCTGGATACATGCTAGATGGAACTTAGTTTACTCTCGAGAATATCAGCATTTGAAACAAGACAACACAACTTGGAGTTATTTCCCTTTTTGAACCATGTACGGTGCACCATTAGTGCCATACTTCGCCATATACATTCGAAACATTCTTGATGTACTGAAATTTCTGTGTCATGTACGTGATGTAGACTTTTGGAGAGAATGCACATGCAGTTGGCTCTTTATTTTATTTGCTCTAGAGTTAATTTTGAGACAATAATGTGGAAATTCAAACTTGCAATTAGACTAGTACTTAATTTAGATTTTTGTAGATGCAGTCATGTATGCTTTAAGAAAATAATATTCAGATAATAAACAGATCTCAATATATATGTACACTTTCGAAAAAGTATACATAACCTGCTGGATTAGGCCATATATAATAGTGAACCACAGGTGCTTCTCCTTAGGGCATATCCGGTCTATTTCAATAACAAATACACTCATAATATAACCGACTCTCTTCACTTTTCACCAATACTGTTGGTAATTGTACAAGGGATTGCCCTAGTGAGTATTTTTGAGTCAATAATTGGGCAAAGGTGGAGACCTTGCACCCCCTCCCCATCAATTTTATTATTTATCAGTTTCAAAATATAGTTACACAGTATTCTGATTTTTTTAATTTCATAGATCATGTTCATAGTATACTCACGGTAGAATGCCACAGGTTCAACAATACCACGCCTAATGACATCAATATCATCTTGTGGCATTGTCGGTAGAAAAACATCCTGAAGGGGTACAGAAAACTGAGTTACTATGATTACATAGTTACAAGAATAAGTCAAAGTAGACTACACTTATTACTTGAATTATGAATATTAAGAACTTTTCTGCAGTGTTTCAGCTCGAATTTTGCCCCAAAGTGCCAATTGGTGCAATACTCTATTAAAATTGCAACTGCAACTGAATGTATGCCAACTGAAACTGAATAAATGCCAACTGAAACTGAATGGATCGCAACAGTATGAAATTATTCATGTCAATTATCGAGTGTTCTATTATTGCAGTTACTGGTTCCAAACAAGATATCTAATTTACATATGAGATGACCAGTCAGTCAATCAAATTTGGTTATGTCAGTTTGTGGGTTAAAACAAGGTTTGCTTGGTCTCATTGTCATTCTACAAGCATAGTAGTTTTTCAATATATGGAACAGGTTTCAAAGATATTATTAACATAGATGACAAAATGACTTAATTGAGAATTTTGTAAACATTTATTGCAATTCAATGATAAATATTGAACTGCTTCAATCAATTCATATTACTTTGATATACTTCATTTTTGGTGAAATATTTCTGCAGCAATGTAAAACATTAATTTAATCAAATAATGTTTGAATAGTCAGAAATTATTAAACTTGTATTCTACATCTACTTCTGAATATTCTACAAATAATCCTGTATAATAGGATTCATTATCTGATTACACCAGTGAAATGTCATCTTCGCACCACAGTAGTAATTAATTCCATTCCTATCTCACTTCATGTGGTACCCCTAGCACACATCTTAAGAGAAACTTGCGTAAACAGCCAATCAATGAAATAATTTTCCCAATGAATTTGGTGTAAAAATCTATCCAATGAAATAAGAGTTCTATTTTTAGCTCATAAACTGTTTGTGCAAGTTTCCTTCTAGATGTGTGCCAGGGGTACCACATGGAAGTGGAAGTCCTGAATGGAATTAAGTACCCTTGGGGTGCGAGGATGATGGAATGTATGCATTCCACACAACTTATCGATGATGTCACCAATTGGTACCCAGACAACTTACCCTCATATTCTGAGGATCTTTAATGAGATCAACAAGTGGCTTGAGGAAGGCGGTCATGCTGGTGAACTCTGTCAGGGCCAGGTAGATATGCACCAGGAGACAGGCCATACTTTGTTGTTTAACACTCTGACCAGGCTGTACCTTAAGGTATGATCCAGTTAACTCATTCCTTAGAAGTTTCAACGCCAGGTCCTAAATTTAAATAGGGAAGAAATCATAAACATTCTTTGATGGACAAATGAAAGTCAGTTTCATTTCAAGAAACAATATAAACGATATAAATTCAAAAGTGATTTTTATATTAATAACATAAATTAGTCTTGGTCAAATATTTATTTCAACAATTTCTCAATAGAAACTTGCCTTTCGAGTAACCTTTTCCTTTGTCGTTTTTATCAGCTCTTCTACTTCATCAACAGCTTTAGCCTAAACAACCCATATGTAAATAAATATACTATAGACATTGAATTAAACAATGAATTACTGCCCTAATCACTTTCTTCAAAGTTCAAAGTAGCCATTAGTTCTCAAAGTTCAAAGTAACTGTTTGTGTTCAAGAGTATGTAAGAGTTATACCCACACTTTCCGACTTGTATCGGTTAATATCCCTACAATTCTTGTCATGGGGCTACTGCCTCAGAGACACACGACCAAAACTGTTGGGATATTGACCGATACCCTGAGGAAAGTGTGGGTATAATTGTCTTATACCCTTCTTCTGGTCGAGTACTACATTACATAAAATATAAATGTAAAGTAGATGTAAAATTTTAACAAAGGTATTACTAAAGGTATTACAAAGTTGTACCAGATCACTCCTCGGTAGCCTCACTTTTGGTTGAATAATTTGTTTCATGTTTTTTTCTATTTTTTTTTGATTGGGGTTGTAAGTCGCTTTCAAGATTCTTTCACTTATATCACAACTTGTCAGTTTAGGGCAGGAGGAAACCCGCAACATCTGTAGCGCTGAATGTTGTAGTAAACCTGCGAGCATCGGCTGGTACTGACAAGACAAAGGATGATATTTTTCATGCTGCACATGCTCTTGTAGGCACACTGTTTACATACTGAGTTAGGGCAATATTGTAAGTCACTTGACTTTCTTGCCTTAGTAATAACCAGATAAATGAATTGTCTCATCTTCTGTCAGTTATTTGGTTCCGTGGTACTGCCACTTGCCTCATGATCCATTTTGACTGGTTGGACCCCAGGTTCGCGCAAATGTATTTAATAAATTTCAGGATATGTGATATACATTAGTGTACACTGTCAAGGAAAAATGTAGGTTTATTTCTGATATACCTACACTTCCTCTGAAAAAGTGTATGTATTGGGATATAAACCTACACTTAGAACAAAAGAAACCATGGCAACGAGTCCAGAAGAGGGGTATAATAATACATTAGATTATAGAGCATGCACACATACATTTGAATATAAAACAAATACCTGGTTTGGAGTGTTATGATGTATGTTGATGTTTTTCAGTGCCACTTCTCGATGGAGAGCAAGCAGGAAGAACAGCTCCTTGTTCTGGTAGTAAGAACATTGGATTCAAACATTGATAATCTTCATTACTAACTTACAATGAACAATCTATATCTTTCCCAATTTCTAATACTGTACATTTTATCTGCAATGCAGTATATAGTTATGATAATTCCTGTTTCATAACTTCATATTATCATAATACCTTTATAATAATAGGAGTGACACCTTCCATACCTTCATAGCTTTCTTCAAATGTTTGATGGTTTCTCCTAGCAGAGTCTTGGCTAGGGCTTCTCTGACCGTCTGATAGCCTATGCACACCACATACCGATCTACACATTCCTTCACCTATAACAACAAAATACACACTGTAAAACTAATATATGTTACGAATGTATAGAAAATTATGTTGTTTATATATACAGTGAACCCTCTACATAACGCCCTTCATTAGATTGCGGATTCGCTTAAACCACGCGGTCAACCGCGGACCCCATTTTTTAGTCTAAAAGATTGGGCTGGCTGCCGTGCGCGGTAAAAAAGAATGGGACTAGCATAAAAACATTTTCCCTGGAATTAGCTGCATACGTACAACAACAAGAGATTTGTTTCATTGTACAAACAATCATTGTGAAAACACCATGCAATAAAAACATTTATCGCTGACCCAGTTAAACAATCGGCTGTTTGTCAACAAGACTGATAAATGTTCACAAATCCCATAGGCTTCAGTGTGCGATAAAATAATCATGCGTTGTGTTTTTATTTCACATGCTACGACTTCCTCAGTGATAAAGTGATTGTTAACATGTTTTCTTCACTAAAATCACAGAGATCATTTCAAACGCGCCGAGTTCAACGCGTGAAACAACATGCTCAGTGGCCAGTGAAACCGGATCAATTTAATCAGTATCTACCAAACTGACTGCAATGGAGACGTGCATATAAACACAATCAAACATGTGATGTTCCTGTTTGCCCGAGCATGGAAGAAGGTTACGACAACTACTATTGAGAGATGTTGGGTTAAGGGGTTGGTGGTAGCATTTCGTGACGAGCCTCCGAAGGTTTCGAACTGCAGGATGTGACTGATGCGGTGGAGAAATTCAATTATGAAGCAATGCATGCAATTGACATCGATCCTGTGTCCGTATCAAAGTGGTCAACTTGCGACGACGACCTTCCAGTTTCCGCGCACAAGACTGATGAGGAAATCATTGCAGATGCCCTCAGCAGGTCTAGCAATGAAGATGATGAAGAGGATGAAGACGACGAACTAGAAACCATGGCCTGACCACCCACCACCAATTAGATGCTTGAAATATACAGTCAAACACATGCAAGTGCAGAAGAGTTAAAACCAATGTCACTTATTCACATGGACAATGTTTTAGACGGGTCTCATTTTAGATGAGAAAATGCCAGCGACAGTCATCGATGACTGATTATTTGTTAGGTCAAAAGTCAATAAATGTGAACAATTATAAAGCTGAAAAGTTTGTCTTGTGTTTGCTATTATATTTGTATTACAAAGTTTACGTGAAGATATTTTGTGTTAAATGAGTACATTTTCTGGATTATAATACCGGAAGTACAACAAACAAAATGACGGTTGATTGAGCTTTGATTTAAATACAATTACCTTGAAGTGTACTGGTAATATTGAGACGCAAGAAATGATGCTGTGATCAAAGAATGTAGACTGATTGATACTTAAGCATGTCTAGTCATCTACTCAACTAAGCGTGACTGTTCACTGCGAGCCGTGACATTTATGACAGTGATCTCCACTGACATGCGCTATGAACAACTGTAACATTTGCCCATGTTTATGGCCGGGTAGTGATACTGCTTTATGATCTCTCCATAAAACACTATATGCAGTAATGTGAGTGGTACTTCGCGAGTGGTACTTCGGGGACCCATAAACTAGCGGCATACAGAGGGTTCACTGTATGTGTGAAGCAAGACAGATGCTATCTCAAGGAACATACATTTGGGTTATGAATCTGGTACGTAAAATATTTCATATACATCAATATATGCCAAGAGATTGGTGAAAACGTCCAAAAGGTGGCGAAAACATCCAAATATGGCGAAAACATCCAAACTCAAACTAATTATAATTAAATCGTTTGTACACTGTTCACATTGTTGGCTGCCTGACATTTGCTGTTACGCTGTACAAGATTACCGTTCAAGTTTGAGTAGAGACAAATGCAGGCGGCTTGTATCGGCCATATGATTTAGTTTTAGGCCACTGAGCGACTTTAGAGCTGATCATGAATAAAGTGGATAAATTAACACAAAGATTTAGTCGTACTAGTCTTCGTCATCTTTCACAAAATAAGCAACATATTTATTTCACCACGTAGTAAATATGCCCTGCCTTGTCTACCTTTTTCAATACATTTATAAAAATGTGAAAATCTTAGGTTTGTCAAAGATGTTCTATAGCTTACATCAGATACTAATAGTTTTCAAATTAAAATTTTCCTTTTTATTCCTTGAATAAATATGAGTTATAATCCCTTTGCTGAGCACACCGATAAATACAAATGTGTCGCAAAGTCTCTGTTCTAAATGTTCTAAATGTTTTACAAATACCTGAACATCAACATGACAAGTAGGCAAGAAAGCCTCGTCACTGCCATTTGCCAACAGCTGGGAAACTGACGATGGTCAAAGTCAGACGACTTTGTTGTTTCAGCTGATAGTTTAAAATGATATGTTGTTTTAACTGATGCAATTCAATGTTATCCCATTTGACCACTCATTATGTTTTTACTGTTTGAACAATCCGGTGTCTTTCCATTATTACTTATTGTTCCATAGTTTATGATTAAATAAATAATTGTGAATCGAAGAATAAGCACTTTTAATACCCAAGATCTAGGCATAACAAATATGACATGTTAATGAGAAAAGTAATGTGCAGTGGTGTTTACCGCCAGAGCAACCCGATAATATTATGTGAAAAAAATAAATATTACCACGAGAGCACCCAGCAGCATTTCTTTCATGTAGTTCCTTAATTTCTTAGTAGAGTACCTTGATGCACTAGGTGTTACCTATGACATTGTGTTTGTACTGAGTACCGATTAGTTAAGAGAAGCCTGTTTTTTTTTGTAACTTGGAGAAGTTGTGCGATGCTGAGACAATCTAGTGTGATACTAGTAATTTATATCTAGAAAGTTGTTAAGAGTCTGATTTGTGTATTGATGAACTGTGGCCTATGACATGTGACAAGTCTTGGATATAAATATGCTATATACATAGACAATAGACGAGTTTCGCTACTCAGAGTATCACGCTGTTCGAGTAGCGAAACTCATTTATTGCGTCTATAAACTACGCTCCAGCTTAATGTTGAGCACCATACAATATAGGTGAACCGCACATTATATATATATACACACAACACAATAGTCATTGACCATATACATAAGAGATAACATTTTATTTTTAGGCCACATGACCATAGAACATGTTACAAAACGGTATGTGTAGAATTCATTAGATTAACAAAATGTGTATATGATGGGGTAGAATAATGTGTATAAGGTATATATTGTTTTCTTAAATCTTAATAACAAACATTCAAATACAAAATGAAATTCATTTTGAAAATATTGATAACCGTATTAGCTACAACAGCCACACAGGATATTCTTCACTATCGGTTTATAATTAAATTATAGCAACTACACCCAAATTTAACTAATGCAGTTTTAAAGAAAGCGACTATTGTATTTAAAATATAATTCAACATTTAACACAGATTTTTAGGTGGAATATGCATATAATCTAGAATATTATAATTATAAGCTGTGTAATAAGTGATTTGTCAAATGCACATATACAAAGCTACCGTTATCATATTAAGTAGTTATCTCTCTATCTTTTACACCAAATCACCATTTCATCCAAATTATCGCCTGTAGCCATTATTAATATCTAGAGAAAGAAAGAAAAGAAAACCTGCAAAATAAATATTCTAGTAGGAATATTATAAATTGGACGTTTTAGCCAATTTTATTTGGACGCTTTTGCTAAAATTTGCATTTTTTGCCAACTTAATTTTGGATGTTTTGCCCTACCCCAATACAATTACTTGACACCAATATCAAGCAGTTAGTTAAATAGTAAATTCAACTATTAGTAAACATAGTCTGATGATATTTACCTGGTTTGAAGCATCCAGTGCCAGCCATGGTGCTTGGCCAGATTCACATATAGTCTGATAAGAGTCTGAGCCAAACTCTCGACATAACTGCTTCATCAGAAAGTATCTACAAAATTTAAGACACCTGAATAAACATTTGCCCGTCAAAACAAATTGTTATATGAACATGTACAGTATATCCACAATGACTCTTCAACTATAAACAGATCATAAACACTTATAGTATACGCAGACTTAAATTACACTTTCCGCGCAAAGACAATTAGTGCAAAATGATAGTCCGCATAGAAATTGAAGCCCTCAGTTTACTAAAGTGGACATTATACTGTAACACAGTAATTAATACTAACAAATGAAAATCACAATATAGAAGGAATGATTGAATAATGGAATTAAGTTATTCAAAACAAATTCAACATAAAAAATATATACTTGTATATAGTATTAGGCCTACACTTTCTACTTTCATTCCATTTATCAAGTGAAATGTTAAAAGGGGCAAACTATTTGGTCTCATTTGCAATCATTTGATGAATACCTCTAGAGATATGATGATGTCAGTAAATTAAGTGATCTAATAATGTGCTATTTCATTGTTACTTGTGTTTATCTATCAAACTATCATGAATGAATGCGAGTTATTTCTTCTCACTGTATCTTGTTAAACACGATAATAAGCCTATTCGCAATGTCTGAGGACAAGTATAACTCGATTCATCACTAATCACTTGGCCTATTCCTATATTAATTTGCCTTTGCACTGATTATATTTTTGTAGCTGGTGAGCACATTACTAGGACTTTCTTCATTACTAAAGTAAATAATTTAACAATTTATTTATTTACTTTATTTTCTTTTGGAAATGCACATAATTTCAATCCTGCAAATAAGTCAATGTTAGCATTTGTGTTCACATAATTTAAGGGTTTTACAATACTCTGTATTTAGTATCTAGTATGTAGTTAGTATCTAGTACACTCTTCAGCAGATTATATTAGGCAAGTTATGCGCAAATGGTAAAATTGACTTATTCGCAGGAATTAAATTTCACATATTTGCAAAAAGTAAGTGTTTTACAGTATTCATATAAAGGAGAAAATTCTTCTCCATTTATTTTCTATTTCTATGAGATACTTACAACAATAAACATCCCACTCAGCCATCCCCACAGGCTATGCTTAGGTTACCCACAACAGATGGAATGATCTACCGTACTGGGCAGGGGCGGATAACTCCAAACGGCGTAACTCTTCCTAGCCCGCTAGGTATTTGGTAAATGTTTTACCAAGATCGTAGTGACTCTCTGTGTTGAATATATTTGGCTATTCAGGGCAAAACGGTGTTTTACAATGTTTTTTGTCGTAAGTATCTCATAGAAATAGAAAATAAATGGAGAAGAATTTTCACCTTTCTATTTCGAGTACTTATGACAATAAACATTGGTGACTTCAACACTAACCTTATGGATGGCCGGAGTCAGGTGTTTACGAGTGGGAAGCAAGTGAAACTTTATAAGAAACACTACGCTAAGGAGTAAGAATAAAAAAGCATACTCATCTGTATAGTTTGGCTTCTCAGCTCCACATAAAACACGCTTGACACTCGCCAAATAGCCCTTGCCATTATATACAAACTTTAAACAGAGTGGGGGGAAAATAGATTCAAGTGAATCCGATATTGACAATATTATTTTGTTCAAATTAAAAAAAAAATAGAAGCGAAAATAAATAGATTCAGTTTAAGATCTGTTGAGCCGCCACCACTGGTAGCTGGGCTAGACCGTCCACTGACCTTGTCAGGTCTCTCAAGTAAAAACGATTTTCTCCATAGAAACAGATCGTAACAACGCTAGTGAAGTTGCGATGGCCCTTACTTCATGTGCACGTGGGGTCGACCTATTACAAGGTAGATCTCCATTTTCCATAAGAGAAATGGATATAGCTTTGACTATCTATCTCCACAAAGCAGTTGGAGCAATTCTGTGCTGCATCGGTGTAGTGAGACTGATACACCGGGTTGGTGAGAAGCGGTGGAAAATGATCTGAGAATTGAATACGATATCCCTGGGACACTACGGAGTGAACCCAGGGGTCGTCGCTTAGGTCTAACCATGTTGGGAAGAATTCCCGAAGCCGACCTCCTACCTGTTGGGAGTGTGGAACTGATAGTGAATCCAGGTCGACACCCTCCCTTGGAGATATTGGCCCTTGAGGCCCTATCTCTGGGTCTGAGTATGTTTTTAACCCCAGGGAAGCAACGCTTGTACTGTCTCTTAAAGAAATACAAGCAAGACCGGCCCGGGGGGTGCCCTTACTTATTCCTTCCCCTGATGCAAGGGGGAGGAGGGAAAGATGTAGAGGGGGGAGAAGATGAAGCCTTACAGGGTCGTCTTCTGCTCAGTGAGGAAGTCTGGGTGGGATTGGCTTTACCCTGAGGTTTAGCCCGATCCCACCATGGGCGCATGGGTACAGGAGGCCATTGTGCCGCCATGAGAACCCAGTCCTCTTGATCCCTGACTGACTACTGGGTCATGAGCCTGTCGAAATCGGGGATGAAAAAGTCCTGAGAGTCGACGGCCGCTGCCCTCAGTATCTGTTGCCCGAGACTGACCTGTGCGCAAGACTAGCACGTAGTGGATACTCTCTGTAGGAGATCCATAGCAGAGGCCGTGACCTCGAGGCTAGCCTGCACCCAGACTTCCTTACTCATTGTGGGGTCGGGTTTGACTCCATCTTGGTGGACTGTACCAGAGTGCCGTCCCACCATGAGGAGTGTCACAGCATGGAGAGAGAGTGCTGCGAATAGCGCCCTCCCATTGGGCTCAAGTCATGGACATCTTAGGGTCAGAGGGACAGTTCCTTGACCTTAGATGGTCGTGGAGGAGGCTGGATGGGATACTTCAGGCTCTCTCTCTCTCTCTCTCTCTCTCTCTCTCTATCTCTCTCTCCGGCCACGTGCGAGAAACCAAATTCAATATTACAACTTAAATCAGAAGAGAGAAAAGAAACGGCTCAGCTTAGTGGGCAAAGTCTATGGCGTGAATCTTAAAGAAAGTCTGCGAGTCCGTGTGTGAGGCAGCATGCTCGGGGAAGCCAAAAAGTTGGAATGATCTACCATACTGGGCAGGTGCGGGTAACTCCTAACAGCGTAACTCGCTGATGATGAAGGTATTTGGTAAATATTTTACCAAGATCATAGTGACTCTCTGTGTTGGCTATTTAGGGGAAAACAGAGTTTTTACCAATGTTTATTGTCGTAAGTACTCGAAATAGAAATTGTGATAAAATGACAAACAAGTTGCATCAGTAGTCACTTGATTTATATAATTATTAGGAAAGCATTTAAATCTAATGTTCAATTCATGTAAAAAAGGATCAACTTACTTTGGCCATTCTGTTTCCTTGACCATCAACAGGCATCGTACCTCTTGTAGAAGTTCTCTGAATTCCCTTGTAGAATTCTCATTTTTTTCTACGAATACTGCATGCAGGTGTCTTGCTGCAATAGCCAGGCCATACCTACACTGAGCAATAGTGAACATTTTGGCCATGTTGAAGTCCTCTACCAACAAGTATTGTCTTCCTTGAGACAGCATCTGTCTTGCTCCACGCATTTCTTCTTCAATGTCAGTTGCGCTAGAACCTTGTTCATGATACAAGTCCTAGAAAGGAAACAAATTTTCTGATTTCTTGTTATTATGAGGTGCATCACATAACTTCTACATACATATCATGAGGCCCACCAAACCATCAACTTAATATGGTTAACAATGAAGGATTGTTATAATTTTTCTCTCTCAATATTTTATCCCGACAATGTCAGCATTTTGCTGTAGACGTGTTGATATATATATAGTTTATGATGATGGTTAAATTCCTGAAATATTATCTTTTTTTTCTAAAATACCTGGAATCAATGGCATAGTTATTGGGCTTCAATAGTAAAATAAACAAAGCTAAATTGCAACATAGATATAGAAATTGTTCTCACAATGTGGAGAATATAGGTTCTTCGGAAGGAGTTAACCTCTTACAACTGCACTATATTACACACCTCTATCACAAAAAAAGCTACCACATAATCCCCCCAACAAATATGTAAAACAATTGTTAAATTATTGACCTCATAGCAGTGTATGACCAGCAAACTGAACTGAACAATTTCCTCCATGCTCTGTGTTTTCCTCGTATCCTGACAAATTCCATTGGCTTGGTGGAAGAAGTCATCGAGGTATGTATGCACGGTCTCCTCACTAAAATACAGCATGAGAACCCAGCTGACAATAGTCATATTACATTTTTAAATATAAAGTTGTGAAAGGACAAAAAAACAACAACTTAATATTGTTAAAACTAATAATAAATTACATTCAAATACTAGTACATGCAATCTAATTACAGAACTCCTGCAATGGGACAGTGGATTACATCCATTACATGCAAAGAAGCCACTGCTATTGGTCCATCCTGGGCTGTTTAGGGGTTCCTTACTTAAATATTACTAACTTGAGGTGTCTGTATGTATGTATTATTATGGAGTTTAACATAATTATATTTTTGGGACAGAAGGTCTGAAAGGATATCTCTACTATATCAATATTGAGAAAAAAAACAAAAACATTTTTTTAACAAATGATAAAAATATATTTACTTTAGAATAATGATCTCAGTTATCTTTCAGGATTTGGAGGGAACATGGATAAACAAGACAACAATTGGCACAATAGGATTATCTCCCTTACCTCTTATGTATCAGCAGCTGCAGGAGAAAGGAGCGGACAACCGGTGTAGGGTCAATCATGTCGTCAAACACAGACATCTGTTTGGTGTATAGCCTCTTGGCATGGCCTTGTTTGTCAACCCCTACCTGTCGTGTGATGTAGCTAAATATCCGTTTAATAACTTCATTTTCGGGTAGATCAATACCTCCAAAACATAGCTTGGACACCACAGACATGAGGAAGTTGTTGCAGAACTTTTGATATTCTGCATATTCAGTGAAAACTTCCCTAAAACATTAAAGGAAAGATGAATGTCAATTGAGAACCTTTCTTTAAAACAATAAAACATTTTAAATTTCTCTTCAAGATGGCAAATTTCCCATCCATTTTTCAATGGAATAAATATTAGAAAAAGCAATGTAACTTGCAAACTCAGGGGTAGTATGTAAATAATGATCAAGGTATTGGGGCTGGCTGCCCTGAATATAATTTATACTGTCAATATTTCTTCTTACTTCTGTGTTGAGTCATCACCTCCAGGCATGAACTTCTTTGGAAACATTTTCCTGCATTTGGGGCAATTGAATTCCTCGGTGACTTGGATCTCATTAAAGCATTTCAGACAGATATCATGGTTGCAGGGCAATTTTACTGCTGGAGCTTCAAATTCACTTTCACAGTAACAACATTTCCCCAATTTCCTAAAACAATAGATATTGTAGATTAGTCCTTGAAACATGAATGATGAACTAAAAGTATATTAATGTGTATTTTTGTACAACCTACATATATTTCACAATAATTTATGTTTTCTACATAAGGGATGATAAAGGATGAAAAGTATTTCAGTCTTGACATACTGTAAACAGGTAACTGATGATAACTATATCAGTCAATTCAATTCCATATTTATTGTATGGTAATATGCCACTAGCCACAATGTGACTCATAGCCCCTTTAGACTGGACGGGTATCAGCAACCGTACAGCGACCAGAAAATGTACAAGGTCGCCAGCAAACGTGAACACAATGCAACTTGAAAAATGCTGCATTCTTACCATGACCTGTGCGATCATACCACGTTCTCACGTCACGCCGCCATGACCTTTCTGCACTTATGGTGTTTCTATCGAGATCTATGGGCTTGGCAACGGCGATCACCGGCGATCCCGCGGCACTCTCACCATGCTCATGGGGTTCTTACCACGCGTCTTCTACGTGTATCGCAACTGCAGGGCGACCTCACATCGTTTCTACCAAGTGATCACGGCGACTATATAGTCAGCGTTTGCTAAGTAGAAACACGATGCCGAAGAAACAAGCTACCAGAGGCTGAGACAGATCGGCATCTAGGACAGCATCCACCTCGCCAGCTCCAGCCTCATCACCAGAGAGGGCCTCGAGGAAAGATGCTGCAGAGTCTGACACCCAGTCAGTGACTAGTTGACTAGCGTGATAGTCCCACCCAGATCATACAGAGCAAGAAGTCCAGGGTCTTGAATGACCTTGGTATTGAAGATGAAGAACACATGGTTGAATGCTACCATGTTACCATTTTCGCAGTGTCTCTGCCACGCATGTACTGCGTGTGTACTACGTTCATGGAGATGTTACGACGCTTGTCTCACGACATTCGCGACCCCACCGTGTTCATGTCAGATTGCCAGACTTTAGCGTTTGTTTTGAACATGCTCAAAACAAACGCAGTGACTCTGCGATCATTGGCGACCATAGCAGGATGTCTGGCATTTCCACCATGCCTATACCACGCTTATGACGACCTTGATGCGCTCTGGGCCCATTTTCCGTCACTGTAGCAGCGCCGTAAGGACGCCACCCCGATCTGACGGGGGTATTAGATACAAATATGCATGAATATACATGTATTAAGAACTTTGGTGGCAAGTAGGATGGTAGCAATTAGTGTTATTTCTAGGAATAGGGACCCAATGTACCACCAAATCTTAAGATGTGGTATCAAATCTCTGTTTGTGCAACAACCATTTTCAATTTAAATATTTTTATACTTCACTGTGTAACTATGTTGCTGGTATTCTTGTACACATATTTAGAAGTTAGGCTATAATTTCATATAAATTCAATGATATTACATCAATGTTATTACTGGAATACAGACTAATTTACTGACTGCCTGCCTCATTATCTTCATCTATAACTGGTCAAACTAATGAGGAAAATGTACCATGAAGTGTAAATTCAGTCATGGTATAATCTTACCCTGCTAGTTTCTTTAAAATTGTCTTGTTGATACTCTTTAAGAATTTCTCAACCTTACTAAGCGATTCCATTCTGGTCAGATCAGCATTTTCACCCAACATCTGAAATGTTTTTTAAATCATATTTATTAACAGGTGTGAATGATTGGGCTAGGCAGGAAATGCTACCAATTTAAGTTAATGTCCCATTGAAGTGGATGAAATTGACAACATTCAGTCAATGGAACGGATTTTTGAGATATAAATATCATTAATGACTTACTGTTGTGTTTACATGTTGTAATTAAAAAAAACAACCTTGAATGTTACACATTTATGTACAGCACCTATGCGCAGCAAGAACAAAACTAGAATATATGTTTGAGTATTTATAATAATATATTGGCATTCTGATGGTGGTGAAATAGGTAGAATGAATGTGTAGTATCATAGCACCTGGACGGTAATGTTGAAATGTCCTGGCGTCGTAGTGACTCGGACTGGGATGTGGACATACTCTGGGGTTGTATAAATGAACGCTTACCTGCCAAAGGGGCATACACCGCATCTCTAGCTGGAAATTCTTGTGACCCGAGAAATTATTCAGGAACAATTTCATGGCGACCACACGCATCCATCCACATCTAAAAATAACATCAACATATTTATTGAGTGGTGAAATGAAAAAAATATCGATTTAGCTCCTATAATAATGTTGCTATTTTTATCAATGAATGTTGATTTAATTTGATATAAAAACATATGATGAGATCGTATTTATCACACAATATCATTCTTAAATCATTTCCATTTCATAAAGGTTTTCAAATGATGACATGGAACAATCTTCTGTGCATTTACTATGCAATTGCAATAGGTAGTAATGATATCACAATGGTCACACTTGAATATTTTGCATAAACAATATTTCCTGAGGAAGCCAGTCCTGATTGAAGAAGAAATAAGTTATCGATTATACTGTAACTAAGATAAGTGAGAGAGTGAGAGAGTGAGAGTGAGAGTGAGAGTGAGAGTGAGAGTGAGAGTGAGAGTGAGAGTGAGAGTGAGAGTGAGAGTGACATTGAGAGTGAGAGTGAGAGTGAGAGTGAGAGTGAGA
>JAUTBT010031158.1:0-18847 GCA_032361225.1 Lepetodrilus schrolli | reverse complement strand
TTTTTGAAGTAACATATATATATATATATATATATATATATATATATAATCTAATGTACAGTTAATGAAATATAAATGTTTAACAGCTTATCCTCCTATATGTTTCATTCAGTAAATCTTCAGGGAAGAATGACAACCTATAAAACAATCGAATAAACCTACACGAATAGTTTTTGACAAGGATTACAGATGCTAGTGAGGATTAATTCATATGCTTCAAAATTGTTATAATTATGCGTCTTGGCTATTAGTATAATTGTAATGTTTTGTGGTATCAGGTCAACGGTATACGTACTCTTAGCTGCTGTCTAACGTGCTATTGTCACTGTAATGTACGACGACAGTGCTATTAAAGTTGGGAAGCAATGGATCGCTAACTAAATAATTACATCAATTCCCAGGCAGCATTTCTAACTTCTGTGAAGAATTCCCGACGGCCACGTTTCCAGTGGTCAAAGACTGTGCCAAATATTACGACTGCAGCAAACAGCATCACCATATCAACATGAAGAGCTACCAATCGGAGTGTCCGTACATGATGTTGTTTGACTCGGTGCTTGGAGACTGTCGGCCGTATAACCAAGTGTTCTGTGGAGACAGATACGAACCCATATCGCCCTGTGAGTGATTGACATTGTCAATAGGGTAAACACCGGAATATTAGATAGTTTTAGACACACTGATCCATTTACCATGGTACCGTTTCATGAAGCACTCTTATCCTCCAAGAGACCATAGTCATGGCGCTCTGTGAGTGCCAGATCGCAATGTTTAAGATGTCGGTTTTAAGGCGCTTTGGTCTCGTATTAGACAAGAGGTCCGTGAAATGATATCCAGGGTAATAATACTGTAGAAATGTGAACATGCTTTCGAGCGTAGATATAACGCATAATAAGACTACATTATTATTAGTAGTAGGAGCAGTAGTAAGTAGTAGTAGTAGTAGTAGTAGTAAGTAGTAGTAGTAGTAGTAGTAGTAGTAGACGACACCTTTTAACTTAAATTAGATCACCCATTAAAGATGGCATAGCAAGTTTATTAATGCATGCTAACCATGTATTTTAGAGCAATATTTATTTTCTCTATATGGACAATCTTTTTTATTAAAGGCCCAGTGCCTCCCTGTAGTGTAAGAACTGTCTAGGTATTGGGGATGCGCATGCGCATATACCTTTCTTGTGCTATACTATAGAATGATATTTGGATGTTTCGTACAGGCGAGTACACATTTGGCCAGTGTCTGGTAGGCCCCACCTGTATCCCGTGTGATGCCGACTGCAGGAACCTTCCTGACGGGTACCACGACTACACCGGCACTTCCACCAGCACGGACTACTTGGAGTGTAGAGACGGACGTACGATGGCGGTCAGATACTGTACGGAGGGGTACATCCTTTCACACGATCACTGCGTGGATCGAGCAGGTTTGTAAAAATCCTAAAGAAAATCGAAAGAATTGCCACGAAAAGTTTTTGACAAGGACTATTTTGTCAATGTGCATGAACACATACCCAGAGAACATACTGTTTTACCTAATCTATCTTATATACTACGTTCCAATTAGGTGTACACAAACAATGTCCTTTAGTTTTCGAAAAAGAAGGTTTATTGATACAAACTTCTGTTGTTAGAACCAATCTTTGAATGCTCGATGGCTCCATGACCTTCAATAAGGTTTCCGAGCCGGAGTTTTGGCCAGCACAACAATGTGTATAGTCAAGAAAACATTTGCTATGCATCAAAATCTAATTACTTGTAATTTTGAAATATTGCAATATATAGTACTTATGGCTGCAAATACATACGAATTATGTCGCCAACAAGGAGGAAGTCAATAACTCGTGATTGTAATTCCCAGGCAATACTGTGGAGAACAGACAGGTAGAGACAAATACCACTTTAGAAATTCTCCCGTGGAATGGCTCAGTTCCACAATCAGTGTTGGGGAAAACAGACGAATCCGCCACTGGGAAGGACACAATTGTAAACGTTGGCGTGGTTGGCCGTCCCAGTGGCATCACGTCGAATGAACGTCTTCCTACTGCCACATATGCATCTACAACACCGTCAACAACAGAGGCATCAACAGTGAGGGTTACCACTGAAGCGACAACAACAGAACCAACCACGTCCGAAGAAACCACAGAAACCACGTCCGAAGAAACCACAGAACAAACATTCACATTGACAACCACATTGAAACCTACAACAGAAGCAACTACGAAAAGATCAACCACGACACAAACAACCACGACACAAACAACCACCACCACACAAACAACCACGACACAAACAACCACGTTAGAACCTACCACAACAAATGTAACGACAAGACCAACAACGGAAGCAACGATGACTGAACTGACCACAGAGTCAACCACCCAGTTACCCATCACGTTGAGGACCAGAGTCGCCCCCACCCCTTGCACAACCTCATCACCACCGCAGCCTGTAGTCCAGTATTATTGCAACTGCACAGAAGAAGTAGACACAGTCATGATGGCTCGGGTAAAGGCTCTGGAAGATTTTGTTGTTGAACAAAAAGCCTTGAGCGGTAAGGCACATTCGTAATATTCACACTATTAGGTATCTCTAGTATAAACTTTGACATTGACATTTAAAAAAAACAACGTCTATTGATTGCAATTACGGTTCTTCAGATACGATCCTGCTATGGTAATGGAAATATATGTTTTTACAAGGATGTATATTAACTGAATGCACTATATGTGCTTCATACTTGGTCATGCTGAGATATTGGCAAGCAAATGTCTTGATGGAGGAAATATCAAAATTGAATTAAAAAGTGAACACACTGTTGTGTTTCAACCCTGGTCCTGGTAGGTTGCTAAGATAATATTATCACGGAAATGCATGTCTAGGTTGGCATTGTCCTTGAAATTTATTGACCATGTTTCAGCCCTGGCATCATTGGAGTGCAAGAACCCGCCCACCATGGCCAGAGCCAGCACTGTTGTACGTCACACGGCGACTGGAGCGGAAGCCAGCTACACCTGCGACGAGGATTACGTCTATTGCGGCTCTCGCAGCGTCAGTGTCTGTCCCGGAAACGGCAAGTGGCAGCCACTCAACGGCGCATGCGTTAAGTCCATCTGGAGATATCCGGTACGCAAGTGAAGAACTACTATACATCCTATTATCTACGTATTTTGTAGACATAATTTTAATTTAGTTATATAACTTTTGAATTATGCAGAGACGTTTGCAAAAACAAAAGCTGTAATTCTTTCATGCTCTATCGTATATGAGAGACTGTATTTGTTATATATTTTTGCAGAAAGTTATGTTTCGACAAGAATTTCCTTGTCTGTTTACTGTGGGCACTGTGATCTCAATACACGGAACACCAACACGATACAAGAAGTAAGTTCACATGTGCTAAACCCGATAACAAAACCACAACATTCTTTAAGCAAACCAATAGCAACAAATACAAATTGCAGACAAAGCATCCTCTAGACATAGTCTCGGCGACTGCTGTTCAAATATTCCAAGCATCTAGGTCTTTTTCATGAAAGGGTCGTACAGTAGTCCAGCCTAAATCAGGGCCTATTCTAAGCGTTTACTATTGCAGAAAATGACCGATTTAAACCCTGACTACAGGTACGACCCTTTCGTAAAATGCAGCCTAGTGGCGGATGTTTAATGATTCACTAGATCTGTGGATGAAGACGCAGAGATCAAATACGTTGATCATGTATTGTATAACCGACTGAAGACGTACACATTTTCTACAGATCCATGATACACCTGATGAGTGGGACAGACGGTGCCTTGATGATCACCATCTGCTTCCAGTGTGGCACCACCAGAGACAAGGTGACCTTTAGCACGGAACTGGGAGGAGAAACTCAGAGGCGCATTCAGTGGAGTTACTTCCCCTTCAAGGTCGGGAAAGAGTTCACGATTGTCATATCTGTTATCGAGAAGTCATACAAGGTAATGGTCGTAAACATACATTGTATTGTGAAATTCCTTCAACCGTTTTGTAATTTTTAATTGTAAAATTATCAAGCGGTCATCTCAAAACGAGCTGTGACGTCACAGGAGGGCACACGTGCATAATATTTATTTCTTAAACTAATAGTGTCCAATTATATCATAGAACCAATTAAAACAATTAATGAAAGTTAAATTTTACGGAAGCAAAATCAGAAATATATGGTGTCTGCAATACATAGAGAATCTCACCCAAGTCTCTTGGAATATCAAATTCTATTTATCACTACATATCATTTTAACGTCATTAAGTATGAACAATGCCACATCATAAAGATTTTACTGTGAAGTCAAATCTTTATTTTGCTGTGCATTTTCATTGTGACATCATAGCAATGCTACGACATCACAATTGTAGCGATGACATCACAATGGTAGAACAATCAAATAAACAATCAAATAAACAAAGAATTGGTTTAAACGATATCTACTACTGTAGATATCGATTGTTATTTGAAAGCGATAACTACTGCGAAAAGACAATTATTAGGTTATACACTACATGGATGATGATGATGATGAAATTGATGATGATGATGATGATGGTGCTATTGATGCTGATTAATATGATGATGACAATTTTGATGATGATGATGATGATGATGTGCAAGTACATTAATGGAATTTTAAACTACAATAATTATCTTGTTTCAGATCGACATCAACGATAGTCCATCATTTTACTACAATCACATACTTCCTGTCCCTCTTATCGATTCTCTCGTTATTGCCGACGAGATTACGATACGCCAAGTCAGAATAGAACCGTCAAGTAGGTCCTCCATCACACCTAGTAGTAGATTTAATGACACAGGTATTTCATTTTCAAATTTGACGTGCTTACCGCCACTACTATACGCAAGCTCGCCGACTCACTGCCATCGGATATGAAGCATCTACGGCTTGGCTACACGCACATGGGGTGGAACTATTGCGAAGATGGTATGCTTAGGGTGTCCTGCTCGTTGCAAAGCTGGTTGCTATGCTTCTTTGCTGAGCTCGCTGCAAATGGCTCTACATGTAATATTGTCATGTGCGTCCATATGTCGCAAATTGCATACGTATTTAAACAATATTTAACAACATACTTGACCACTATAAATGCTGTGGAATATGTAATAATATATATTTCATTATTTCGTTATAAGACATGTAGCTTATCGGACATACATACATATTCAGCGAATATTGCATTACTGGATGTATACAGTATATGCATACTTAAAGTAGTATGTGATGCCGCATTCGCATATCTGGTATGTTGCACGTTAGTTTATGCTTTACATGAATTATATCACGTGATATAGCATGAATGTCATATATACACATATACCCTTAACGTTTTGTGGCGTTGCTAGTTTGTGAAAATACTATGAACGTACTTGTCGAGTTGTAAAGTAACGGATATTATTATTATCTATGTATTTAAATGTTCGATGCCAATTAAGATACAATATTTTAATTTCCTTTCTGTGAATAATTAAGTTAACTATTTAAAGTTAGTTTTATTATGCTTTAACAGTTTATATAGTAATAATGCAGATGACGTATTTATTGGCATTTTGAAAAAAGTAATACCTTGATTAGCAATACTCGAAAAATACACGGAGTGCAGAGAAGAATGGACTTCATACATTCAGCGCAACACGTCCTGTCCCCGAGATTACGAAATGTTTTTGAGTACTAACTCATGCTCAACTCAAAGTATTTGTTAACACATCCACATATACAATTTGAACTGGAGCATGCAATCATACTCAAAACCATTCCTGGGTACAGATGTGAAAAATAAACCCACAAATCCGTGTGATAAACCCTTCTAAAACCATCCATTCCTGGTTCTAAATTTCAGATTCCTTGCAAACATATATCCCGGATAAAAGCGTGGGAACATTACCGGTGGAGACCATTGACGTAAGAGAAGACAGGTTTATCGTGTTCAAGGCCAAGTCTTGTGGTAACGTTCAGTTCCAGCTCTCCACAGAAGACTCGGCTTCCAGTCAGGGATACTACATCCGTCTGGGCGAGGACTCCAATACCATGACGTCAATCAGGAAGTGCAGGCTCTGCGACAGTCTGAAGAATATCTGGCATAAACCTCTGCGATGCACGGAGTTCTGGCCGTTCTGGGCTCAGTGGGGACAAGGGAAGATAACTCTAGGAGCCGGATACATCCCAGGAGATAATACGTTCTTGGAAATCGACGATTCTGAATATCCTATCAACTATTTCCGTACAGTGCAGTCTTCAACGACTGAATGGGTATTTAGTAAGTTGTTTTAAATTATCATTTCTTTGTTAATACGAAGTTTACTTCTTATCATGCATAGTTCAAGGATCCATGCTCAATTTTCTTAAACTCTGATGTCAATAAGTTTTTACTATCGTAATTCTGGCATCCATAGGACATATCGCTAGTCTAAGATCATTCCATATCCTCTAGGAGATATCTGCATGATTGTATGTTTATTGCTACTATTGACGCGACTGTGATGCTACCAACAGAGTTCGTGATGTTGAATAAACAATGTTCCACAGTATTCTTTATGTTCCTATTGAATGGTATCGTTTGATTAACACACTCTTTTATAAACGTAAAACCTTCGGATTTCATTTGATTTCAAATCTTCGGGCTTCTTTTCATTTTTATCACTCCTATATATATAGACTTCTTACAAAAGTACATCAACAATATGTTACTAGTATTCTGGTTGTACCATCACTTCTGTATCCTTTGCTGCCATTGTTGTCACTGAGCACGAGAACATTCTAAATCCGATTTCAGCTACACCGATAACCCAGTGTGGCCCTCCTCCAACCATGACAGATTCGCGGGTGTACGTCCGGGAGAATGGACTCGTCGGCGAGGCAGTCTACACGTGCGATTTCATGTTCACGTTCTGTGGGCAGAGTCACGTGAGCATCTGTGGTGACAGCGGAAAGTGGGAGGGGCTTAAAGGGGAGTGCCTCCTCTCCACGTGGCACTGGATGGTAGGTACCCTTACCATCTACTACTACATGTACTACTACTACTACTACTACTACTACTACTAACAATAATAATAATAATTATAATGTGAACATTTATAGTGGATCAAATCCACGCTCTAAAGCATGCTCATAGCACTACATTATTACCCCTGTCAGTGGATCAGTGTGCGCTCATTTTTCCTTCTCAACTCCCTGTGGAGTATACAACCCAAGCTGCCTTACAAGGCACTAGAAGGTTTATCATTCATTTTTACTAGATAATATTATACCGGTATCATTCGAATCAATACTATTTGATAAGCAATGTTGACACCGTGACGTCTCAATTCTAGATGGTTTCTATTATTGGTGTGATCTGTTCCTACGAAATACATTCGTCATCGTGCCTGAGACTTCTGTTTCCTTCCCTCAAATAGCATGCATTTACTTCAGCCAATGCCAGCATCCCTGCCTTTCCCATGTGCCTTTGGACTGGGGTCCGTCATCTCAATTTATGGAACACCTTTGAAACCCAAAAAGTAAGTAGGGCCTACATGCATAGGAAAGGGGTGGTGGTGGGGGGTGGTGGTGGTTAGGGGGGTGACTGTTTAACCTAAAATTTATATTTCCAACCCTGATTTCGAGTACTAATTTGATTACGAACATACACGTTTATTTGGAATAGACTGACAATTCGCTGTGCAAAATGTGTGCAAAAATCCAGCCATGTAAATATGTCTCCATATAATTGGAATTATATATATTCTATTTAAAATACGCATACTTGTCCGTTCTCAGATTCAGTTTGAGTTTACGTAGCGGGGCGGACACCCTGCTAATAGTGACCGCTGGCTTCGCGCTGACCTCGCTGACCAGAACCATGCTGTACAACGCTCAGTTTGATCACATCTGGGGCGACCAAGAAGAGGACTCCAACTTTCCGTTCGTTGTCAGGAAGGAGTTTCATCTGACCATCACTGTGGAGAAGGAATATTTTAAGGTTCGCGAAATTGAATAGCTAATTTAATGTAATAATAATAATAATAATAATAATAATGGATACTTATAATGCGCCAAATCCGCACCCTAAGGCATGCTCAAAGCGCCACATTATTATCTCCGGTCTATGGATCAGTGTGCAACGAGTGTTCCTTCTCAATTCCATGGGAAGTATGCAACCCAAGCTGCCGTTTCCAGTGCTACAAGGTTACCATTGACATGACCATGTCATCATACCTAGTTTGTAAGAACGGGTTGTTTCTGATTATATTGGACACATGAATTGATCTCAGACAATTTCTAACTAATGAATTAGCTTTTTTAGAATTCAAATTGTGTCACGTCTTTAAAACTGATTTCCTGTTGTTAATCAGATTGCTGTTGACGGGAGTACAGTCCACAAATTTTCTCACAGAGGCGACTATAACACTCTGAACAGCGCCTATATTAACGATGACGTCATGATCAGAAAGATACAGGTGTACCCATCAGGTACGTACATGTAACTGCATAATATGTCAGTAAATATTTTGCTGTGATGATAAATGGTAATGCTGATGTCGTGATGCTGATGCTGACGTGGTAAATACTTGTCCATGTTCTTTCTTATGTCATGTAATGTCCTCCATGTCATCGCGTCAGTACCATAGATCAAGGTATTTGCCGCCAATTTCCGTTGACATGGCGTCTACAATTCTTCCAGAGACGGCGTCGGTCAGGTGTGAGGCTCCGCATCCCATTTCCAATGGTCAGATAAGTGTGACAGACACCAGCGTGGGCACAGAGGCTAAACATACGTGCAACACGGACTACCTATTCTGTGGTGGCGGGGACATGGTCGTGTGTAACAGTGACGGCACGTGGAGCGGCGTCAATGGAGAATGTAGGCTGGGATCTTGGCTCAATGTTGGACATGTACCCAATTCCGTAAGTTCTGTTGTCGTGTATTTTCCTGTATTGCATACATGGACTTGTAGCTTAGTACCGGACCCTTTCAATAGTATGCATACAACAGTATACTAAGATGCAAAGTAGATGTGTCTAGTATAGGACACGAGCTCATGATGCTAAATGTATAGGTACGTCTAACGACCCAATACTTTGGTCCTTAAAAGGTATTTTACAGAACAAACGTAATAAGTATTGGATCAATTGACGTATTCATATTCATCATTTCTTAAGATACAAAGATGTAATACTCTGCATACATTTCTTCAATAGTGAGAATACTTTAGATTGGTTGGAAATAATAAAGTTTACCTTTATATTGCAAGATCCAAACCATGTCTCCATTGTATCACTCTTGCTTTCCCTACAGGGCTACACGAAACAGTTCCCATGCCGCTATAAGCCAGGGTTTCAGATCAGAGTTCAGGGTAAACTATTAATGGAGTCTGAAACGGGACCTCTGTGAGTTTTTGTTTTTGTTGATGTTTTCTAGCTTTTCATTATGTTACAAAGCATAACTAACTTAATCGTCTGCGAAATATTTAATGTATAGCATTGATGATTACACATGTTTTAATTTATATCCACTTGGCGACATGAACACAATGGTGACTTGTAGAAGTGTTTTGTCACATTGATATAACATTCATGTTGGTATATATTCATATTTAGATTCAGCATCCGCCTTAGGGACGGAAATGACGTCATACTAGGAGTAGACTTCCACAAGACGGAGCTAAAGATGAACTCCAAAATACCAAATTGGGGAAATGAAGAATCTGTATCCATCACTAAATTGAACGTCAACATACCAGTTGATGTTGCAATCATGATAAACAACTACGAGTATATAGTAAGTAACAATACCAATTAAGTAAGTATCAAATACCAATTATATACAGCATGACCAACACCTTTGACTAGACAGTTATACATTAAAATCCACATGATTTCGAATATTGTTAATTTGTTTCATAATTAATTTTAAATACTCTAGAATGTTATGTTATTATATTGAAACAATTAAACCATTTAGAAGCAATTTATTGTATAGCTATGCTTTTCATTTTCCATAAATTTATATAATTAAATGTTAATGTATGTACCTTCCCCTTTCCAGATTTACTCAGGCTTCAAGGAATTGTATCGATACAAACATCGAACACCTGTGGCACGTTCTCACGAAGTCGTACTTCTACCTAACCTCGATATTACACTACTTAGGTTCACATTCGAGACTTAATGGGGTACAAGCTTGTCAGTTCCATTTTTGCATGAAGCATGAAGTGGAATGGATCCATGTACAGCACTGTGCGCCGATGGAGACATGTATTTGAAGAACACAATAGAGACATTGTGATATCTTGGATACTTGATGAACTTTGCAGCTGTGATAATATGGAGTGATGTTCCCACCACAACTACCAACTGGCTTACAAAATAACAAGCTGTGTAATATTGTTCTCTCTCTCTCGCTCTCTCTCTCTCTCTCTCTCTCTCTCTCTCTCTCTCTCTCTCTCTCTCTTCTTCCATTCGCTCTTGTTAGTTTTTGGTAATCGTAATGCCAACTATTACCAGTGTGTGTTAGAATGTTTTGTTATTTATATTTCGAGTGCAGAACTTGTGATTGCTGGCAATCAAAAGGTTGCAAAGCTGATTCAAAGGTGCTATAATATTATAACTGAACGGACGTTGTGTACGATTGAAAGCATATAGCTATATATTCTGCAGACTGCACAATATTAATACTCAAACGTATCGAGATGTACGCTATGTACTTGATTCCCGGCGGAAGTTCTGAAGTATTCAAAGTCGAAGTGTCTATTGGAGAACCACACATGGGATATACATGTAGTACATTATCTGCCTATAAATACAACTCTTAGGTAATTATTGTTAAAGTGTCCACATTATTTTGATATGTGATGTATATTTATAATAAAACATATTTATGTATTATTTCTTGAAGTCTTTGTTTTAATGTACAACTCAATTACAGGCACCTACAACTGCATGTAGATGTCAATTGAAAGACCTATTTGTTTTATATAATTAGTGGAGTGGATGTTTACTAAATATTTACATACAGGTGAGTGATTCCGGATGCGACTTATAGCACCCATTCACTCGAGTCCGGTTTACCATCAGATTTCCGTCAACGAATGTGTATCGTAGAACCTCGTACGTATATTGTAGAGGAAACCACCATTCAACATCAATCAGTTAATCAAATGGGACGACGTACGATATAACGGCACACACAGCCTGTCAATTTTATTCAGCAGTGGTATTGTTAAATCAGCGAGGAGTCGTAATCCGAGACCTAGCTACTACTACAGTGAACCTCCGTTTACGTACGTACAATCCTTAATATTACGTACGTACAATCCTTAATATTACGTACGTACAATCCTTGATATTACGTATGTTGCTATGTCATAGCAGTATCCATTGTTTACGAAAATGAACTGTCTTTTTTAAAAATATTCTGCGTCATAGTATTCGAGTACAACAACAGTTGAGTGTATATCGTACAGATACGTGGTTATATTAATGGATATAGAATTAAAGATAATATTTGTGTCAGTACATACAGGCACTTCCGTATTATTACAATACATGCTTCAGAGAGCGAATCCAGAGATCGGTACAGGCGGTTCGAATCCAACCAACATCCATGATGCAGGCACGAATGTCCGAGTTCATTTGTAAAATTTCAAATTAAACAACATCATTGGTCGTATTCTCTAGTGCGTGTAACATTTAGGATGAGGTGTGTTGTATATGCATAATATTGGTGTTTAAGAGGACTAAACCACACAGATTCACTTTTGAATAAACAATTATCGTTATTGTTTACACATATATTGGCATAATAAACACAGACCATTGTATGACGGGGATTGTACGTCTTCTGCCTCTAGGGGTCACTAGGCTTTAACCTGTCTACAGAGTCACGCTCAATGAATATCCAAGACATCAAAGTTAATAAACAAACACTCAACACGTTTCGGAATCAAACACAGCGTAGTAAACTCTACCAAACGCCCCTAGGCTGCAGTGAGTGTGTAGCAAATTCACAATTTCCCTCTCCACTTTTCGTTAGATATTCAACACCAAAAGGAAGGGATTCCCATCACCTTTCTTCAGGTAGGAATAGTTTTTGTACAAGCAGTAAGATTCATTTGTTTATAAATATGTCTCAACTAGAGCACTCGACATACATTTGATGATACCTAGCAATCAATTACAACTTTTAAATATTCCGGATTTTTTATGTAGGTTATATTGACCTGTGTGAATATTGTGTGTGTGGCAAGGCGTCATTGAAATGAAATCAACTTTAAATAACATCTGTGTTGAATAACATTTTTCAATCGTTGACGAATTTATGAATACGCACTAGCCTTGTAGCTAAGACGTACACCACAGATATTATAGTGTGTGTGTGTGTTTGTGTGTGTAAGAGAGAAATAGAGAAAGATAGAAAGAGAGAGAGAGAGAGAGAGAGAGAGGAAGAGATAGAGGAAGAAAGAAAGAAAGATGAAAAGATTTTATAAATTCAATAAACTTGTATCGGCACGCTTACGCTGGTTATCGCACATGGCGTGACCATGAAATTGAAAATTGCAGAGGCAACTTGATGATCATGATGATTGATCGGATTATATATACAGGTGTCGGTGGTTAAAATTAGCAAACTCAGTGACAGTAATGTTCATCTGACATGAATTGATTTAACACCACACGTTCCGTGAACATCGCCTATACCACTATGCATGCGCCTACCTCTTCCCAAGAGTGGTCCTGACAACGACCAACAGATGTGGATACCCTAATACTAGTATGTGACATACGTACCTTTGTGATATTATTCCAGGACTATGGCCGGATGCCTGTCCAATATCGTGAAGCTCGTGGTGCCACTTCTCCAACTATGCATGGTCTGCGGTATGTTGAAAGGAGGAGTTCCTTCCTGGGTATCGCTGAATTATTGCCACTCACTATACGCCAAGGTGCCGTGGGATTGCACCGGGTATCTACATTGCCTGGGTACACGAGGCATCTGGCAACATTGCCCTCCAACTCTGCAGTTTGACCTCAGTACTAAGACGTGCTCGCTGCCTAAGCCAGAATCATGCCAGAAGAAAGATGGTATATATGTCTTAAACTATGTTTGCTTGCTGATAAAATGTAATTAAAATAATAATACTCTACATTTATAATAATAATAGTAATAATACTGTATACATTTATATTGCGCAAAATCCATGCTCTAAAGCGTGCTCAGAGCTACAATTTAATAACAATGTAAAGAGGACATACAATAAACTGTTGTTCAAGTGAAGACGTACCACGGATAGGATTGATCTGGGAGATGTTCCGTCATGTTATAATACCTTAATAATAATTGACGTAATATTACGTTAAAAAAAGCCTGTAATGATAAAAATTGTACGCATTCATTTTGTTCCTCAAACGATACTAGTACTGCACGTGTAACATGTATCATCTTCAACGATGCCAATATATTATTAATGCTGCGTTCTCACCCTCCATCAGTATCTGCATTTCATGATGTTTCGTTATCCTTCACTGATGTAGCACAGCTACTGTAAATCAGGAAATTAATGCGTCACTAATTTAATGCGACCTCAAGAATTTAGACATAAATGCGACAATAATTAAATGCGATCGACCAGGCCTCTTTTCATGTTTTTTCTCGGACCTACCTATCCTTATTTTCCGTAATGCGTAGGAATTAAATGCGGTCTTAAGCCAATCGCATTGTTCGCATTAATATCATGCTCGCATTAATTTCCTGATTTACAGTATTCCATATTTCGCTCTCTTTATAATCATCTATTGCTGCAGTGCAGACATTATGATAATGTATCTATGTGTACGTCCACAGTTGTAGCGAAGACGTTGTGCACCAAGCTACCAGAGTTGGTCTTCGCACACCAGACCAGCTGCACACAGTACTACAATTGCTCGTCTGTCTCGGCACAGCCTGCACTAGGACTTCTCATCTACGAGAACGAATGCAAATGGCCGCAGTTGTTTGACCCCGTGAAAGTCGAGTGCAGATTGGATGACGTACCAGAAAACCCCGTTCGGTGTGAAAGCAAACCTGTTAAAAGATGTAAGCGTTCTACATAATGTTACGATACAGACGAGTGAGGAGTAAGCACCAATAGCTCCATGCCTTCGTGGCAGTTCATGCATGCAGATAGATAGATAGAAACGATATACCGGTATTATGCATTGTAGATATTTCTCTCTCTCTGTGTCTCTCTCTCTCTCTCTCTCTCTCTCTCTCTCTCCAATCCACTCTTCCATTCGCTCTTATTGGTTTTTAGTAATCGTAATGCCAACTATTACCAGTGTGTTTAGAATGTTGACTAGGTTGTGACCAAATATATATTCTGAAATAATCAGAGAGATGAATCAAACAATCTTGACAATCTCTAGTTATTGACGGGTTAAGGGCATGACGATATACATTCCAAGGACATTGCTAGGGATTATTGGTCCATATTGCTGATTGAGCACTACCTTATATCTACCAGGTGACTACAAGGCAGAATGTCGCCGACCCGTAGTAGACGACTGCAGTGGTTTAGATGATGGTTACCAACCGGCACTCGGGATACCTTTTACCCGGAAGTACATAGAGTGCATCGGAGGTGTTCTCATAAGAAATTTGACATGTGACGAGGGACAAGTGTTCAATCCGTTGAAGACGAACTGTACTGGGAACTACCTTGGTAAAAGTAACATCAATAGAGTGGGCACATATTCTCATCTCTTAATTGTATTTGTGATGCAGTAGTTCTGAATGAATAACACAAAACTAGTACTTAAAGTGACTTAAACACCAGATTCATATTGTATAAACCTAAAGAACTGATGATCCTACACAACGTACAGTGAGTGATTTCCTTTTTACGGGCAGTCAATTCGTTTATATACATCGACTGCGTGCGTGTGACCTTTCAACCGTAGGACCGATGAACCAATCAGAGCGTACTCTTCTAACAACATGATTAATATAGAGGGGACAAATACTATTTTCAAAACATTAAATTATTTATCACCGACAAGTAAAATTATTTATTTCGATGGGTTTGCGTGGATTTTCATATCGGAAAACTCGGATTATTGCAAAACTAGTTCTATATATTACATACGAACAATAATGATAATGGGCATAGGTAAAATTACTTGTGTGTGTGAATCCTTTTAATTTCTTCTACACATGTTTCGATACCTACAGCCTATATATGGCTTCAATATGGTGCAACATATGTCATATACTGGTATCTAATTTTAAAGTTATATTATTTGTATAATACTGTCACTGTAGACTAATTCATAAATTCATCGAATTCACCCAGAAAAACGCATTCGGCTCAAATCTAGATAGTATTTGCTCGAACTTTCGACTCGAACTGATGACAGTCCAACATGAAACTAGTTCACAACGAAATCACGCTGAATCTCTGCGTGCAGTGCATATATAGTGACACTATTAATTTGCATTGGTGAAGCTTAATGGTATGACACAATCATAACGGGTTACGTCTGTTACTTCTGGGTTTATTTTCTTGCGTTCATTTCAGTTGATGTGTACAAATATTGCCAGGACAACCCGGGGGACACGTTCCCAGACTCAGATAACTGCGCCCAGTTCTACGACTGCAGCAAACCCTTCCACCATGCAGGGCTCGATCCCTTCCAGACGGAATGCCCGTACATGTATCTGTACGATCGAGTTACCAGAGGCTGCCAACTGTTTAATGAAACATCAGAAGCCTGCGGGAACAGATTCGAACCCAAAGCACCTTGTGAGTTTACGTGCATATTTTCAGCAGAGCACTTAATTGCTGAACCTATTGTAATGATTTAGTGTAGATGGTATCATTTCTATAATTAACAATACTACATGAAACCTTAAGGCCATTCACCTAATAATACATTCAGGTCGATACCATTGTGTCCTTGTCAAAGACGTTTCGTGGCAATCTTCACATTTGAAAATAAAATGAAAAAAAAAAATCGTAAAAAAGAAATCGAAAACATTGCCACGAAACATCTTTGACAAGGACTAGAAACAAGTATATAATAATTGTGTATCTTAATGTGGGAACAATAACATCCTTCCCGTCGTCTACATTACAACATAGCTAACTAAACGTTAACAAATATTATAATGTCATGTATGTATAATGTCAGGCGAGTATGAAGTAGGCCAGTGTCTGGGTCGGACCCAGTGTCTCCCCTGCTCTGCCAGCTGTTCCGGGCTGCCCGATGGTCTGGTGGCCAACCCCAGTTACCCCCACACCCGCCACTACCTCAAATGTAGTCGGGAACGTACGATTGACGCCCTGGAGTGCGACGTGCCGGAGATATTCAGGACTGATCTTAACGCTTGTGGTTCGAGAGGTAATTGAAGTTAGGATTGTACAATGCGGTGTTTCTAAAGTGACAGCGTTGTTTCGATAATCATGCTTATCACCATCCTCAAAATACAAACCATTCGTGTCTAGTTAATAAATGGCTGTTGACGAGAGGATGGCTGATCACACACACACCCATTAAAGCTGTCTAGAACAGTATATTCATTAACATATAATGTGAACTGCTTTCAGTAACCATCTCATGATATTTCAGCCAGATTGGAAAACTGGTAAACCTTCACAGGAACTATATAATTTTTTCAATTAGAGGGCATTCCAGTCCCGACATCCACTTCATCTCCAACATCAGCTTCTACGGCAATAACCGATGGATCAGCATCAACTTCAACATCCACACATTCCACCTCCACCAAAGGTTCAACTATAATTCCAGGAAAGTCATCTAACTCTGCGTCTCCAGCAATAATTACAGCTACAGTTCCAACTACAACAGCCGACACGACCACAGCTCCGGCATCTCCTGCGTCTCCTGACGACACATCCACCAATTTCCCCACAACCATGCTGACAACAGACCTACCTACTTCTACCGTGAACCCAATGTCCAATATACATCCACCTACATCACAAGCTACAACAGACAGTGGAGTTGCATCCACTTTAACAGCTATGACCACCGCTACAGCTAGCATCAGTTCAGATGAAGATTCAAAGGACAGTCCCACGACCACGTTGAACACAACAAAGCCGTCTACCGTTGAGACGGTTACCACTACAGCGCCAAGATGTTCATGTGATGACGGTTTCTTTTCCATGAATAAAACTGTAGAAACTTTGTCTGATCAACTGTACCAGCTGAAAGAAAAGGTGGACGAAAAAGGTAAAACAATAAATGTATGACAGAAATAAATATACTGAGATTAAATTATACATTAATGTTTTAATTTTACTATAAATTAGTTTTTAAGAACAACAAACTGATTTTAGAGTTAGTACAGTTGTACATTAAACGTACACTACGATTTGCTTAATATGCTTATGTAAATATTTACAATTTATAGAATATGTATCTCATTCTTTATCTTTCTTTCTTCTCTCTTCATCTGTTCTTTCCATTCTCTTGTAGCGGTTTTTATTATTTAAGTTGTAATAACTTGTAACCTATCCATTTCATCTTGAATAAAATATATTATTATTTTTTAATTGATGAGGCACTGGATGGGTGATTTAGAGGGTGGCTTTAATATAGACACGTGATGCTAACTCGAGTGTTGGAATTCATGCATAATTGTTAGTTCGTGTGCTACAGCTTCGGCGCCATACAGCTGCAAGTACCCCCCGACAACAAAGCATGCTGTAGTACAAGTAACTAGTAAAGCTTTCTTCATGTCTTCAGGCAACTTCTCGTAAAATATATATTATTACACTAGTCTTATTTAATTTTGGTTTAATGTGATTCCGTGAACCATTCCTTCTCTGTAAGTGTTCATCTATCGAGGTAACTATTTATGACGAACAATGTTTTTTAACGATGATGAACATGTTTGATTGTACTGAATCTGACATGCACGATTTTGTTTTGTACACAAACGACAAATGGCATCAACATGAAATATACAAATGGCATAAACTTTAAATAGGTTTCACGTAGATCTTTACGTCCAGGAGTATTAACTCCTGTATTGCACAAACATGCATCACGGCTTCACCTATTTTGTACATGTAGGTATCCTATACTATAAATGGGGCCATTGCGACATACACGTGTGACCGACATTATGCGCTGTGCAACTGGAACGGGACAATGTCATGTCAAGAAGATGACATGTGGGAGCCGACAGTGGGCAGATGCTACCAGAATACCTTCACCCAGTTCGTACGTATATACATGCATTTTGCGTTTAAACAAGTTAGATAATTGTATAATAGCATGACTACGGTGCAATGGGAAGTTCTGTTGTACATTTCATGATATTTTAATAGAATGTTATTATAGATTATTATGTTATTATCTGTAATGCAGTAAACGTATTAATAGAATAACTATTTACTGGGATAGTATGAGAATGTTCTCTACCAGTCTTGAACCGCTAATACATTTAAATGTTGTGTCATACTTTATATGTCGTGGAGACTATATTATGTATTTGTATTACACACTAGCCTGGTAACACTACAGTCACAGATTGCCCTGGACAAACTGGATCTGTGCTTGCAATCACTGGGACACCAGGCAATGGAACGTTAGTGTTTGTATATATGCATGTATAATGTTGACTGTGCATACGTGCAACATAGTAATAATAATAATAATAATAATAATAATAATGATGCTACTACTACTACTACTATTACTACTACTACCACTACTACTACTACTACTACTACCACTACTACTACTACTACTATTACTACTACCACTACTACTACTATTACTACTACTACCACTACTAATACTACTACTACCACCACCACTACTACTACTA